>MJUT01057118.1:386671-406960 GCA_002080005.1 Gigantidas platifrons
TCCGATCAGCAAACGATTCACAAGTTTAGTACAGGATCACCCAATGATAATTCCTGTAAAGTCACAATTCAATTGGCTTAGTGGTTTCTAACAATAAGATTTTTAAAATTTCGACCAATCAAAACACATTATGAGCCCTGGCAGCCATGTTGGATTTCTGATCAGCGCCAAAAACCAAAATCTTGTATATGACCATCTAATGAACATTTCTGCCAAGATTGGTTCAAATCTGTTGCGTGGTTTCAGAAAAAAAGATGAAAATGTGAAATTCCCATAGGGTCCAATGTTAAACTAAGTCGAGTCATGGCGGCCATCTTGGATATGCGATCGGCACAAAAATAACAAATTTAGTAGAGGACCATCCAGTCATCATTTCTGTAATGTTACAATTCCATCGGCTAAGTAGTTTCTGACAAGAAGATTTTCAAAGTTTCAACCAATCAGAACAAATCATTGGCCCTGGTGGCCATTTTGGATTTCCGATCTGCACCAAAATAACAAATTTAGTAGAGGACCTCTCAATGAACATTTCTGCAAAATTTGTTCCAAATCAGTTCAGTGGTTTCAAAGAAGAAGAAGAAAGTATGAAAAGTTTACAGACGCGGACGACGACGACGGACGCAAAGTGATGACAAAAGCTCACATGACCCTTTGGGTCAGGTGAGCTAAAAACTATGCCTTCCAAGAAAGTAACTGCTGTTTTTATCGTAACCCTGCATATGTTTAGCCATTTTACTAAAACTTTTAATCTGCATAAAGTATATTGATTATATTTAACTCTGATAACTTGAATCTCACTAAGCTGTCATCTGCAGAGTGTGCACTGCCATGTTGATGTGTTGGTAAACTTCTGATCACGTAAGGTGACGGAGTGAAACAAAATGATAGAGTTAATATAGTTATCGATTTCTCCCGACGTCCTTGTGTACTACACAAAATGTGACAAATCACGCGACACTCAGAAAAGTATGGATTTTAAACTTCTGATCACGTAAGGTGACGGAGTGAAGCAAAATGATAGAGTTAATAGTTATCGATTTCTCCTGACGTCCTTGTGCACTACACAAATCACGTGACACTCAGAAAAGTATGGATTGTAAACAAACATAGAAAAAAATCGGAGATTTATATGTAAATATTAAAAGTCGAGTTGACAGTAATGCCCCTGAGATAGACTTTAATGAAAATCAAATACACAGAAACAAAATACATATAGTATAACAAATCGTAGATTTTGAATATCAAAATAAGACCACGAGTGACCGAAGTACCCATAATGATTAAACGAGGAGTTTAATCGTTAATGCGTATTCGGTCACGAGTGGTCTTATTTTGATATTCAAAATGTATGATTTAGTTATACTGTTTATTATATAGACTTTCAAAATTTCTTTTATATTATTTTTTTTATTTGTATATTTGATTGCATGCGTGTGAATCTACGAGCAATGATACTATACTACAGGGTTCAGCTGGAAGGATCTGCCATCTTGAAAATGTGAAATCCTATTTTTCATATTTACAACAATGTACAAAAATAATTTAAATGCTTACCTTGAAAGCTTATTTTAGTTAAATTAAATCACAATTGAAGCGTATACAAAGCCAAATAGCGTCTAATGTTTACGTTTCAAACTGGAAGTCTTCATATGACGTCAATGACGTCATCTTGGTTATGTGCCAAAGCCATCAATAACATTTCGCGGAATTTGTTCAGCTTACAATCGTATGTGTATTCACCGTTGCACAACAAGGGACGTAACCACCACACTTATAGTTTTGCAAAAGTAGTTCCAGTGGGAAAATAACTGATATTTCACATGTGAAATACCGGAATTTATTTCACGGATAAATCCCCATAATTCACACCTATCTATATAATAAACCATTTTCTTTTAACCTATCAAAAATACATAACACCACCATTCATATAAAAGTCAAAAGCACTAAAGATTGTTCTAAGCACCCAATTAGTCTTCTTTTATTATTTCTCCAAATTAATGAAAATTGTATTACTGTAGTTTTCTTCTTATTTATGTATTTCTTCGTTAAAATTCAGGTTATATATTATATTATAAGAATTGCTAACAATAAAAGAGTAGGCAGAGTTTATTAGCTTTATTTCAGTATATAAATAATCATGGGCAGAGTCTGTGATGGGCTGAGTCTGTGATACTGATAGGTCGAGTTTGCAATGGGCAGAGTTCTCCAGTGACCGTCTTTTCATACGCCGTAACGGTCCGACTAGTCATCGCTTAAGGTCAAAATTTGTGGTCTGAGATCCATTTATAAAATTTATCAATTGTGTTCTTATTGCTTAATATGCAGACTTGCAATTTGGTCTATGCATAGAAAACCACTCAAAGTTTACTTTGCTTCAATTGGTGTTCTCACCTTACAACTTCCAAATACACTATTTTGATTCAAAATACGAAAAATACACTTTTCAATGACCAATTTTTTCAAAAAATCGAGCTCTCATATGGAAGAGTTGTCAGTCATTTCAATATATGAGTTTCAAACCCAAAGATCATATGTAGTGCAAGCTAGCATTTAAAACTTATTTCTGTTAAGCCTTTTGTCCCAAAATGTCAAGTGTTTGCAATCTTACAACATGAGATGGATGCTGCCATTTTGCAAATTGTAGGGGACTCGAACTTACATTTGTATATGGCAGTTCTGATCTTGCTTTGGTCTATGTTATATGAAAATATATTCATTTAGGAGTATGTATTTTACAATGACACCAAATCTAGTTACCATTAACAATGTTTAATAATCAGCTGAATCTTCGTACCCTTCCAATCTTTGAAATCGAAAGTAGAAGTGTAAATTAATCCGCACTTGCGTATTATGAAAATAACGTTAAATGTTTAATAAACGTATGTAAAATAAGATTTTACAATGTTACACGCAATTAGTATTACATAAATTGCATTTCTGGCAGGAATTTGTCTTGTTTCGTAATGGTTTTTGCAATACGAAAATATTCTCTATTTCAGATATATTACTTCCGGTTAGTGGAAAAGCGGTTGATGATGTAAACAGTAGAAAAAATTGAGTTTTGAGGACAATCAGTAAATATTTATTTGTAAGTATCAGTGTCAATACATATTTACTGCTTTGATATGAATGATTAACACGACTGATTAAACATCAGGCACAGTTTATACGCCTTGATCGAGTCATTTATCGGTTGTGCTTGTGAATGATATGGACAACACGACAGAACACATGTTATGCACGGTAAGTATTTCTTGCTTAATATTCATTAAAAACACAAATGCAGGAAATTGAAACATTAAAGTAAAGGTTAAAATGACATTCACATATTGGTAAGTAAATAATAAATATTATTTTATGAATGACCCACAATGACAAAAGTATGGAGAGCAAGTGGATATATCTGGATTTGTTTACATTATATGCTTGAAATAAGAATGGGTAGAACAACCAAAATAGGTAGAGTATTTGGTCACAGTTTAGGCAGACACAGGAAATCCAGATAATATAGAGAAAAGTTGACAAGTCAACATTACCATATCAGTGCATACCAAAACTAGCTAAGGAGAGAGCTGTGCACAAGGAAGATATTCCTTGCTTTTTAGGTTAATGCATATTTCATTAACAATGTTGATTTTGTGCTCAAGCACCGCATGTCAGAGGAAAACAAATGTGTGGATGTATTTTGCAAGATGACCAGATTTGATTCCTATATATATATATATATATATNATATATGTACCGATGCATTTAAAAAAAAGTTGATATTCTAAATCAGTTATGTATTACTGCAGAAATGAAATAACATTTTGAGAAAGCTACATTTAGTAATAAAAAAGAAATGTTAAGGAACATATATCATATGTACAAGTGTCCTTTATTGAAAATGATATGCATTTCTGTACCCCCCCCTTTCCTGTTACAACAAAATAAAATTACACTTTAGCAATACAATATTAATCAATTTAGAAGCTGAACAGACATTATACTATTCTATATTTATGTAATATATGATATTTTCATGCAATTCTTTAAAATACATTATTGTACTATATTTAGCCAAAATGGGCCTCCATACATTGTTGACAAAAGTAGTTCTGTACCTTAAAATGGCTTCCAATTTTTTTAATAGCCAAACTTTAATCATTAAATATGGCATGTAGACTATATCAAAGAATTAATCAATGCTAGTTCGCCCTAGATATGAACTTCATTTACATTTTATAACACTTTTTTCAGGCATATTTGGACTTAGAAAAACAGTGGATTTTTTGAAAGACTACCATACTAATTTGAGTGTTACTGACTTTATGAATGTGAACTGATGTTTTAATTGATGTAAATGAATTGTACAAATTACAAGGAAGATTTTGATATAACGTGTCGTGACATCTGCTCGGTCATGCAATAAAGTCGGTCATTTGTTTTGATTTACCATTCTCATGCAGCACGAGGCCAATGATGTCATTCTGTATATTTATAACGTACAATATAGATGCCGATGCAATGTTTTAAAACTTGAAGATTATAAAATGCGATTAAAACAAGTAAGATTGAAATGAACAAATTCCATGTAAGTAAAAATGCACCTTTTTTACTAATGTCCTTTTTATCTGGTCATTCTGCCTGTGAAATCTATTTTAAGCGATGGTATTGCCCAAACATTTTTATATTTCCGGTTTGTTGACATAATTGTCATCACAGTTCATGACCGTTTCTGGAATGTAGGCCATGCAAATTGTATTTTTAAAATACTTTGAAAATATGATGATTGATCATTCACATTCTACCAAAATTGCTGATAGTTCTTTGTGAGTGAGTGATGTATTCTGGGATATTAAATGTGATTAAAATAATGAAATCAGTCATTAATTGTTTTACAAAAGTATGACAGAATGTAGTCAGTCTAATAGATTGTATTGACAAAAGCAAAAACACCAAATTCACTGGATTAAATACTTTATTTTATGGGTAAGCAAGTTAATATTTGCATCATGAATTCTTTTTTAATGCTTCAATTTCAAACTATTTAAAAAGACATCTTTTGAAATTTTTCAGACAAAACAATTTACACCGAAAAAGCTAAAATACTGTACTTTCTTAATCTGGTTTACTTTTTCAGTTTAGTTGGCCTATGACAAAAACAGGTGCTTTATTGACCTTTGACCAGCCTTATGTGACGTAATAAGACGCCATTTGGAAAAAGGAGAGTAAACAAATATGGGTCAGTGTGTTATTATTATCGATCTTTTTTCCATGGAACTTTACACATGTGAGCAAGAATAGACGAGGAACATACATGTAATTGCAAAGAAAAAAATGTTTACTTTTCAAACATGAAAAAAATAACTAAACATTATCCAATGACTGACCGACTTATTGTCACACGGGGATATTATACAGTTATTTCATGTGTAGCCAGGCAATAGATCAGAATATTTTTCCCGAGGTTCTGAGATCAGCTCAATGTTCTATTGCCCGAAGCCAACGACTGAACATTGAGCTGATCTCAGAACCAAGGGAAAAATACTTCTGATCTATTACCTGGCTACACATGAAATAACTGTTTTTACCTAATAAATATGAAGAAAGTTTGCTAAAAAGAGAACAATCCACATGTTTAACAAATTTAATGACTGAACACTGTCAAAGCAAATTATGACAAAAACAGAAATTCAGTGGTAGTGAATATGTAGATTTTGAACATTGTGAAAAACCATATTATTTGGAATTCTGAGTTTTTTTTCAGTCAAAACTCTCGATGTGACTTCGTGATGTGTGGCCACAATTTTATGTCACTGCACTGATTTGATTGTTCGATGACGATGTTACTTCAGAAATGGATTCCATTAATAAATGTTCCTGTGATGCTGTAAGCTCAAGAAAGTCCATGTCACCTAAGCTATCAAAGTCTTCTTGTTCACTCCTCTCTGCATCAATTTGATCTGAAAACAGATGTATACATGTATAAACATGTAAAAGATTAAATTGTGGGATACCTAATTATAAGTGCAATGTATTAAAAATACTAAAACTATTATACTTTTGTGTTGACATTATCATATTCATCATTGTGTAACAACTTCACCAGACATTATATCAAGGTACGCATAAATAGTTGTACTTTTGGGATGGTTGATGCCTATCCTTAAGCAGTTTAAAACTGTTCTGACTTAAAAATCTGCTGTCCAATCTTACTTCCATGAAAGACAAACAGATAGAGTGACAATAAACACGTAGCCAATCATTGTTGTTATTTACAATGTAACATATATTAACTGCACAATTATTAAGTGGTAACTTATTTCTTGAACTTTCCATGTATTTTCATGCACTATATATGGGTTCGCACCCGGCTTTGTAAATTACAAAAAAGTTTACCAGTTGCTTGCCCATGGTCGATGGTTCTCTCCGGCTTCCTCCACCACTAAAACTGGTCGCCACGATATAGCTGAAATATTGTTGAAAATGGCGTTAAAACACCAAAAAATCAAATCAAATCATACACTATAATATACATACCTACATTGTATCTGTTTAACAGATGAACTTGGTTGAAGATGGGGAATCTGCTGTCCATTGGTACATGTATCACTTCCTGAAAAATGTATATCAAATGTTAAATTTGCATGTAACCATCTTGTACAGATTCAAAAGCAAAACACCGGTTCAATCTAGTTATAGTCAGCTCTGGAACATTTCAGTCATGCTTCCTATATCAATAGATATACAGGTATACATTTTTGTGCTGCTGGAGATATTTAAAGTTTGTATTGTTGATGATTGAATGAAAATTACACCAAGCTGAATTAAGTTGTTAACTATAAATTATACATGTACATGTCTTACTATGTTGTGTTTGATTGTTCCGTTTAAACAAGTGCTAGTGTGTTTTTACAAAACATACATGTAGATAGGTGCATATACTTGCACAAAATTATATGTAAATTGTATATTGTCGTAAATTTTGTGGTATTTCCATGTGGAACATATGGATCTAATTAAGTTAATAGAAGTACATATACATTGTTGTACCTACCAGTACCGATGATTTTGTCACTGAGGCTTTTTGCAATTTTTCTCCTCTTAGAATCATCTGTGCGACTGTAGCTTCTAATACTTGTCTCCGACTTGTGTCCCGATATGGCCATTATGTGCCTGGCTTCAAATCATTCATTGTCAAGCATTGTTATTGTTGTTGCCCTTAGGCCGTGGTTGGTATACACTGCACTCAAATTATACTTTTGTGATAGTATTTTCATTTTGTCACCAAAAGTGTTTTTACCAACAGCGGCATTATCAAACCAAATATCTTCCATTTTTTTCTCAACTGTTTTTGGCCTCTGCCAAAAAAATTCACAGATATTTTTCCAGTGACAGAACAGGGCACAAAGGATTATTAGCTACAGCATACAGTCTCCCACCCTGACTTTCTGTACAATCATTTTCGTCACCACGATGGTTTTTCGTTCAATGATCCTTCAACACAACAAATCTTTGATCTCCAGAACCATGAATTTGAAAATCTGACTTTTGAAGATCCCTTAAATTTTCACGTCCACGGTTACAATAGTAAAGCATAAAGTCGATGAACACTTTGTTTTAATTTTACCAACATGGCTTGGAACACAAGATTGGCAGGTTTAAAATCGACATTATTGACAATATCAATATCTCTTGATTTTCAAAAAATGCCTCTGAATTCCATATCTAATGCTAATCATCGACTTCTTCGAATAATAATCACCTTCTTGGTTTCTTACCGCAGCGTAGAATCCCTTCAAAAGCGAGCATAAATCTTCAACATGCAGCTGTTCCATGTCGGAAAATAAAACATCCTTCGATGCACAATATGCTGTAAGATTGTTGAGGGCTGTTTTTATGGCTTTTTTGGTATTTTTAGCGTCCCTATTTTCAAGAAGATCCTCTATATCATTGTCGTCTGGCTCCACAAACCTTGCCATGTTTGTTGTCATCTGTCAATCAAATCTTGATCACCTGTACGTTTGTATACTTAACAAAATGGAGTGAGACACGAAAAAACCCGGAATCATATAATGAATATTCATATATAAAAAAACAGGTGAAAGTTCAGCAGGCAATAGAACGTACTGGGTAATCGAATGCCCCGGGCAATAGAACACAGGAATGAAGTTTATGAAAAATGGTTAAAAATGTTCAATACCAAATAGACAGGTATTTTATATACTATTAGGTAATAAAATAAGGTATGCTAGAGGAATTAAACATCATGAAATTGAACTTTGAAGTTAAACATATATTTGACTTTAGCGGAACCTTAAGGTCCCACTAGTCCTCGCCTATGGTCCGAATAGTACGCAGGTCGAGTTGTCTGGTTACCAAGTGACTGTGCCTAGACTGGCCTTGGTTGGAGCTCGAGGCTAGTATAGATAGGATAACGTAACCCTCATTCCACTTGTGCTCCATTTAGGGTTACGAATCGGTCCCAATCAACCTATGGGAGCAGCGCCTGGAGTGATTCACACCGAGAGGTTTTTTGTCCTAATTCTGTTGTAAGTGGTTGGAAAAATTAACAGGGGTGAAAGATAAATATATTTAGGTAAACCTTAAGGTGTTAAGTAAACGCTGGATCAATCCATGATAGACTTACATGTATATCCATCTGAAAATTTGAATGCATGAAATCTTCTTTCTGTCGACATTTTGTTTACAAGTTGCTAGTTCACGCGCACTTGCCTCGTTTTTGAGATATCCTTATTTGGATCAATTTTATAGTAAAATCGACTTGATCGTAGTACAGTTTTCCATATTTGGCATATATGGATAGGCTCCGTCCATCGCGAGAGTCTACATAAGGTGTTATGGCGGACAAGTAACAATTTTCAAATACGAAACCGGTCTTGAAGATAGAAACAGGGATTGTAACACTTATTTCGTATCACCATTTCTGACCCGTACTTAAAAATTGTTGGGAATAACAAGTTATGACCAGATATGCAAAAAAAAAGTTGAAATATTCACGAAACGAAAATTTTAATTTGCTCCCATACGTTGAATGAGACCGATTCGTAACCCTAAATGGAGCACAAGCGGAATGAGGGTTACGTTATCGTATCTAGAGGCTATAGTAGTGTAAACAATCCACTGTGTGTGATAGTTCAAAGTTGGGAATACTATATACTGTGATTTACGACAGACTTACATATTCTTTACACATTGAAATCATGGCTCAGGCCTTATAAATCATCAAATCTTACATTATGAACCAGCATCTTGGCCTTCTAAACAAGTTTTCGATGATATAATATTTCTGTGTGAAAGCAAAAATTATTAATTATCTCCCTTTAATTAAAAATACCTGTATTATTTCGGGTACGGATCTGTATATGTTTCCGTAACTAAAGACTTTTTTTTATCAAAAAACCTATTTACAACATATTTACTGAATCTAAATAAATGAGGCTTTATAATTTCAACAGAATCGTACAAAAAAGTCAAATTATAATTTAAAAATAGGTTAATGAAAGACTTGGTTAAACAAAGAAAACTGTTATTTTTATAAACATTGATTTTATAAATCTATTTAATGAGAAAAGTATTTTTTTAAAGGTATCAAAATTTTAATGTCAAATTAAAACCTAAGTAACGAAATAGTAGAAATTATTAAAATAAAAAAACTATATTGAACTCACCTGAAACAAGTTGAATAAAACATAAATAATATGTGTAATCTTTATTCTTTAAAAGCGCAGATAAATGTGAGCCTTTCAAAGATTACAGATATTTTAGAAATTTGGAAGTTGTCTCTGTTTCGTCCAAACAAGCTTTAGGTTTCATTAGATATTATAGTTATGGCGAATGAATTTGTAGCTCAATATTTGTAAAAATCTACTTTCTCACAGGTACTATAAATTAAGTAAAAGGTCCTCATTATCTTAACTTAGCCTGGCATTGTGTTCTTTACACAACTACTCAATTTCTAAGCTTTGTAACATTATACCTCATTAAAAATCCATATCCACAATTTGACCACTCATCTCAAAATCAATATTCTGTCCAGGACTAAGTGTTTATTTGATAAAATATCCATGTGGACAAAGATATTATATAACATACCCTGAAGTTGGATAAAATATAGATTTTGATTATTTGCTAAATTTCTGATAAAATGATTTTCAAAATGTGACTAATGTTAATTTCGAATGAAAGAAAAATGTCTGAATAAATTGTATTAAGTTTCAGCTCATTTGGCTGAGGGGTTTTAGAGAAGATTAAAATGTGAAAAGTTAACGGACGGCAGACGCCAAGTGACGGCAGAAATGTGAAAAGTGTACAAATGTTGGATGCAAAGTGTTGACAATACCTCATACGATCATTTGGATCAGGTGACCTAAAGAAAAAAGAAAACAAAATAGAGACTCAGTGAGCCGAGCCTTTGTCGCTCACATTGCATTATGCTTCAAGGAACCTTAATACAGAACCTTCCATAGGAGCTTCCCACCAAATATCGGTTCATTTTGGCAAAGCAGTTTTAGAGAAGATTTTCAGAAATTGACCAATCTAAAACATGAATTGCCTGTGGCAGCCATGGTTGTAAATGAGTAATATCTATAGAGGATTTCCCATTGATTCTTCTTACCAAGTTTCATATCATTTGGTGAAGCGGCTTCAGAGGAAAAGCTGTTTTAGAAATTGACTAATAAGAAACAAGACTTGCCTATGGCAGCCATAATTGTTAACGGATTGGGACGGAATAACCAATCTCTATAGAGAACCTTCCATAGATGCGTCCTACCAAGTACCGGATCACTTGGCTAAGCGGATTCATAGGAGACGATATTTAGAAATAGACCCATGCATCAGAAACAAGAATTGCTTGTCGCAGCCATGTTTGTTAATGGATCGGGACGAAATGAGTAATCGTTACAGAGGACCTCCCATAGATGCATCCTACCAAGTATCGGTACATTTGACCAAACGGTTTCAGAGAAGATTTTTAAAAATAGGCCAATCAGACACAATAATTGCCCGTGGCGGCCATGTTTGTTAACGGATCGGAACGAAATGAGCAATCGCAACAGAGGACTTTCCATAAATGCTTCAAATCCAGTTCCGGTTCATTTGGCCAAACGGTTTCAGAGGATAATTTTTAAAATCAGCCAATCAGAAACAATTAAGAATCGCCTGTGGTGACCATGTTTGTTAATGGATCGGGACGGAATGTGCAATCCTAACAGAGGATCTACCATAGATGCTTCCTACCAAGTTTCAATTCATTTGACTGAGGGGTTTCAGAGGAGAAGATTAAAATGTGAAAAGTTAACGGACGACAGATGCCAAGTGATGACAAAAGCTATTATGGCTGGTCAGCCAGTACTGTCCCGTGCCATCCATTCGTATTATGTATTTGTAAATGGAACAGATTTCAGGCTCAACTGTATTTACATAAAATTTGAAAAGCAAAAAAAAAAAATTTGAGGAATAACTACATGTGCATGTAGTTGTGTGTTAAGCTTCAATGTAACCAAGATGTTCAATTGTATTGATATTAATCATGGTATAATGCTAAAATCAGAAAACAAAGGCACATGCTTTATTTAAAATCCTTCACCACACATATATATATCATATTATTAAGGTTTATCACTAGTATGTATATGTATTCTAATGTGTGTCTGTAATTTATAATTCTGATTAAATCCTTTACCACATACATCACATTTGTAAGGTTTATGACCAGTATACAAGTATGTATGTATTCTAATGTGATTCTGTGAATTAGAATTCCGACTAAACTAAACACTTCACCACATATACGACATTTATAAGGTGTACATGTATCACCTGTATGTATTCTAATGTGGATCTGTAAGTGAGGATTTTGACTAAACACTTTACCACATATGACATATGACATTTATAAGGTGTATCACCTGTTTGTATTCTAGTGTGTTTCTGCAAGCTACCATTCTGACTAAATCCTTTACCACATATATAACATTTATGGGTCATTATAAAAAAACACGCACTTTTCTGTTATTACGCAATTAAAAGACAAATATCAACCAAACTGATTGGAGAAAACATGTTTTGCATGAAGGCACATCAGCTCTCTATAGTTTTACCATCTGAATCCAGATTGGTCCAACTGCGAATTTATACTTGCTACACAAAGACCTGTTTTGTCCTTGGTGTTACGTGTTATTTTTCCAGAATGACTTACTTTTGGCCATTTGTACTATTCAGATGTAATGATTTTATTCGATCTTTATATTATTTTTGAACTATTTCTAAAACTCTAATAGAACAACATTATTTTTGCTCGATATATATTGAAATTTAAAAAGAAAATTAGCAAAAACCTGCTATTATAGATTTACATGTCTGTGGTGTTACCCTTCCTATTAAGGCTGGTAAGAGTTATCTGTCTTGTCATATTTGAAGCAAAAATAGTTTCTCCCTTTGCTTATTTCCTGTTTCATGCCATGTGCAGACGACACAAACAAAAGTGATCCATAAACTAATATAGAGCCGAAAATGTACGTGCGATTGGTATAGTATATATATTTTATGTCTGTGGTGTACTTCTCACTACTTCTTTTTGTTAGAATTAAATAAAATGTAAAAATATACAATTCATTACATTTGGTATTCTTCACAGGATATACATATAAAATATAGTCAGGGAGAAATTATTTTCCTCGTTTTATCATGAAAATACTTACCTGTTTTCTGTGGTGTTACTGTCAATGGTGTTACCATAAAGATTGTGTAACACCACAGACATTTAGCATTAAAATTGTGAATAAACACATTATTCCATAAACAGTAATATACAGAACATAATAATGCTCTTTATCATATGCAGAGAAATTGTTCAAACATCGTCATTTACATATAAGGTATAGTTTAACAAGCTGGTGGGAGTATACTTTTTAGACCTGGTAACACCAGGGACATATCTTCATAACACCATGGACATATCTTCATAACACCATGGACAAAACTGATATTGCTCATACATTAAACCAATATGTTGAAAAACTGAATATTGTACTAAAACAATAAGAAAACAACACATATAGGTTGATAGTTGTGTTTTTTTTCTTGAATTAATGGTTACACTCATGAAGATGTCCCTGGTGTTACTTTTGCCATCTGTGGTGTTACCTCTTGTCAATGGTGTTACCTCATGTAAATTGTTTCATAAAAAGGATAAATTACATAATTGAAGTAAATTATATTATAGTTGAATAAAGTTGACTTTGATAACTATGTATAAGTCATATTTTCTTTATATAAAGTGAAACAAAATACAATTATGAAAACTTGTTTGTTTCAAAATGCAGCTTAAATGGTATTCCACAACTACATATCCGAATATTGTGAAAAAAACTATTGTTCCAAAGAAAATATCTTACATTATGCATAATTTCCCTGTATATTATGTATGTAACCACTTTTTACATAAAAATTCTTTTTCATTTTCCTAAAAAGAATAATTTTATGTTGGTAACACCACGGACTGAAAGGTATTAGGGGGTGCTACATATCTTGAAATATTTTGTTTCATGGTGGTTTTCCCGACTGCATATTATGTGAATATGTCATTGTAATGTAGAAAAAAGTAATAGGCTAAAGCAAAACGGGAATGAAAATATTTGATGTCACCAAAATATGAACAGGAAAAAGTGCGTGTATTTTGATAATGACCCTTATAAGGTTTATCACCTCGGCTAAAACACAATCAGGTGGGGATTTTCTGTGTCACATTTTGCAAAAAATGAACACTCTTTGCATTGATAGACTTTATTTTTAAATGAAATGATACTGTGATGTATGGAGTATATTACCCAGACAGGATTTTGCTTTCTATCCTGTCATCATTTTTCAAATTGACTTTCATTACTGCAAAGGAAATGGTCTACGGACACTACACAACTATATACAAAAAATGTACACAACATTCTTTCACAACAAAACATATAACCCTATGTAGCTTAAGCCACCTCTCAGTCAGATATATAGCTACTATGCATCACATTTCATGAAAGGTTTCAACCTATTGCTGCTTTTAGAAATATCATAACATACATGTATGCTAAAGTGATACACTTTTACTCATAAATAATGTCATTTTTACCAATTCTATCTACATTCAGACATCAAAGTTATCTTTCTCAAAATTTAGAAATGCATTAGTTAATAGAATGCTATTTAATAAATTTTACATTAACGATTAAGTAAAAATAAATTCTGATTTAAAAAATGTACAATTATGTAACAGTCTCCAATAGGAGGTCTATGGACACTACCAAATGTACTATGTTGAAATTTAAACTAAAAAAATGACACCATTACAAAAGGACATGTATAAACAAATTGTGATTTTATCACTATTTTGTCATACCTGGTCATTATTTGATTATCTCTAGAAATTTGCAAAACCCTAGCAAATACCACTTTTGCAGTTTTTATCATTAAATCACTACTTGTTCTTCAATTTTTATTAAATTGTGCGGGATGTATAAATTGACAACCAACCCGTCCTTCGGATGAGACGTAAATAAAACCGAGGTCACGTGTTGTGAGATTGCCATCCTCTTCGCACGTTAAAGAACCCAGTGTAACAGCTCATTATGTTCATGATGAGTGGTCCATAGTAGACCTATTGCACTGGCTGAATTATCCGTCCCTACCCATCACCTTTCCTAGATTCGAGTCCGGTGGCGTTTAAATTTTTTAATGTTCTCGTCCTGAATATAGCTGAAAAATTGCTCGCTGGACGTTAAACACCAATCAATCAATCAATCAATCAATCAATCAATCAATTCTTATTCTGTAAAAGCCTGTAGATGATTAAATTGTCACAACAGTCGTATTTTTACAATACAGTTCCATTTCTAATTTACAAAGCTGATAACCTACATGTATAGCAAAATAAACACAAGAAATGTGTGCATCTCAAAATATGCCCGTCTATATAAATAGGGTTTTTCCCCTTCCACATGGGAATCATGTGGTCAGGTTTGGTGAAGATCCAATATACAGAACATGCAGAAACGACCCTGTTGTCAAAAATTATATTTATAGTAAGTGACCTTAACCTTTGACCTAATGCCCCAAAATAAATAGGGTTATTTCTCTTCCACATGGGAATCATGTGGCCAAGTTTGGTCAAGGTCCAATATACAGAACAAAAGTTATCATGTGGAAACGACCCTATTGTCAGAAATTATATTTATAGTAACGGTGATCTTGACCTTTGACCTACCGACCCTAAAATAAATAGGGTTCTTCCCCTTCTACAGTGGAACCATGTACATGTGGCCAAGTTTGGTAAAGATCCAATATACAGAACTAAAGTTATCGTGCGGAAACCTGTATGGACTCCTGCCGGCCATACCGAATCGCATAATACGACCCGTCTCGACACGGCCGTATAATGACACAGAACAACACAGAAATGTACAATGTAGCAATTTTTCAGCTTTGAAATGCATTCTGCTTCCATGAAAGCACAAAACCCATGATATGATATACCATTAGAAAGATAAAATTATCAGCTATCCCAATATGTAGATTACAACTTATTTCCTTTTAATATTTATCAGTACCAGCTATATAACATGTTAATGCTTAAATAGGAACAACCGATTGTGTTTTAGCCGACCTGTATGTGTTCTAATGTGTGTGTAGCTTAAAATTCACACTAAATCCTTTACCACATACATATGTGCATGACATGTATAAGGTGTCTCACCCGCATGTATTCTAATATGTGTCTATAGGCTACCACCATTCTCACTAAATCTTTTACCACTTACATTGTATATCACATTTATAAGGTGTATCACCTATATGCATTCTAATGTGTCTGTAAGTATTTGTTCTGATTAAACACTTTTTCACATATATCACATTCATAAGGTGTATCACCTGTATGTGTTCTAATGTGTGTCTGTAAGCTATCATTCCAACTAAATAATTTACCATATATATCACATTTACAAGGTTTATCACCTGTATGTGTTCTAATGTGTGAATGCAAGTTAGAATTCACACTAAATGCTTTACCACATATATCACATTTATATGGTGCATCACCAGTATGTGTTCTAATGTGTGTGTCTGTAAGCTACCATTCTCACTAAATCCTTTACCACATATATGCCGTTTATAAGGCTTATCATCTGTATGTGTTCTAATGTGTCTATGTAAGTTAGAATTCACTGTAAATCCTTTACCACATATATCACATTTATAGGGTGTATCACCTGTATGTATTCTAATGTGTGTCCGTAAGCTACCATTCTCACTAAATCCTTTATCACATATATCACATTTATAAGGTTTATCACCTGAATGTGTTCTAATGTGTGTATGTAAGGTAGAATTCACACTAAATCCTTTACCACATATATCACATTTATAAGGTGTATCACCTGTATGTATTCTAGTGTGTGTCTGTAAGTTACCATTCTGACTAAACACTTTACCACACACATCACATTTATAAGGTTTATCACCAGTATGTGTTCTAATGTGTCTCTGTAAGTGATGATTCAGATTAAACACTTTACCACATATATGACATTTATAAGGTTTATCATCTGTATGTGTTCTAATGTGTCTCTGTAAGTGATAATTCAGATTAAACACTTTACCACATACATCACATTTACAAGTTTTATCACCAGTATGTGTTCTAATGTGTGTCTGTAAGTTACAATTATGAATAAATCCTTTACCAAAAATATAGGTATAAGGTTTATCACATGTATCCTTCCTATCATAATTTTCAAATAGATCACTTGTAGTTAAATGTTTACCAAATACATCAAACGACTGCATCTCATCTCCAGTATGTGATATCCTGTTATTTAAAGTGTAGCCATCACCAAATTTGAAGAAGTTTTCAGTTCCTTTTGTTTTGCTCTGATCTAACATTTGATGTTCTGTAGAGCTATTTGTATCATGCGATTGTTTCTTGCCGTCTATTAAGTCATCCATTATTTTCCTTCCAAATATTTCAGAATTTTTTTTTTTTTATAAATATAAATTAAACGAAAAAAAATAAAATAAAACTAGAGACTCACTCACCTAGTAAAGATGTATTGAGTCAATCATATTTACATATCGCTAAAAGAAAAATCGTAAATATTTACATGTATCATTTTGATATCGCTGGCATTATACATCAGTCAGTTGCGAGGAAAATTCCCTTTGCCAAATATCCTGAACATTTCTATTATTAGTTTGGCTGGTGGTAGCATAGGGGCTTAGTTCGAAATATGTTTCTCCCTCGACTGACATCTCTAAGAAAACTACAAGGTAGCTAGGAATCTCCCATGTCAAATTTTCATACCTCACTTTTTTAAAATAGTGTTATAATGGTGTTTTGGTCCGATTCATCATAATATTCACTTTGAAGCATAATAAATATATTTTGATATTTCTATTCCTTTTTGTCACCATCTTTATAATTACCTATCTGCAACTTTTAAGCCATGTTTCACATGATTTGTAGGCAATGCAACCTCCGTTCATACTGTTAATAGATGAACACAGCACTAAATTCCTACGTGTGATTTGATTAGTCAGTCATTGTGATGCTCAATAGCAGTGCTCCACAACAGGAGGATTGTGATCATTCTCAGCCTCTGCTATAACTTCATTCGTCATATTTATATTTGTGTATTCGTCTTTGCTAGCTAGAATCAATACACAACTACTACAACGTTCTTTACAATCCTCTCTCCTGATGACTTTTGAAATATTTAGTCCTCTTTTTCAAAGGACTATTTCCACACTTTGATTCTAAAACGATACGAGTTATTTCTCTGAAACTGATATCATCAACATGCTCGAGATTATAGCATCTTGGCATTGAGTTTGAAAAAAGGATACCACAGACAGGTCTGCTTCATATCCTGACCGACGACACCTCAAAATTGAAAGTGAGGAGCGGTTAACAACGAAACATTACGACAAAGAATTTAATTTCAAATTTCCATCAAGAACTTTGTAGCAAGATTCCATTAGCACCTGCATATGGAGTATGTCTCTCAGTTGATACGATATTCATGAGCATGTGGTTCCTACCATGCACACCTTGATAGATGGTTGCTCTTAACAAGGAAGCTACTGAACCAAGAGTTCCTAATGGTCAAGTTGAAATATGCAGTCATCACTTCGAAAGTTTATCGGTCGCCATTGTGACTTGGTTGACCGTAACAGAATATCTGTCACAAATAACCATGGATAATATGTTCTACTTGCTGTAAACACTGCCTGGTCCTTTCTCATTCATGACTTATCAGCGCGTTTGTAACCAGAGTAACGCGCCAGATGCCACTGGTGGAGCATGAACTGCTTACCCATCCAGGATACCCAAATTCATCCCAATTTCTTGTGGGGTTCGTGCCACTCGATCTTAAGTGCTATGTATGTTTTGACGTTTTTCCTTTGGCCATTGTGTTATCTTTCCATTATTTACGTATTCTGACTACCCATTTGGTAGATACGATAACGTAACCCTCATTCCGCTTGTGCTCCATTTAGGGTTACGAATCGATCTCATTCAACGTATGGGAGCAAATTAAAATTTTCGTTCCGTGAATATTTCAACTTTCTTTTTGCATATCTGGTCACATCTTATTATTCCCAACAATTTTTAAGTAATGGTGATACGAAATAAGTGTTACAATCCCTGTTTCTATCTTCAAGACCGGTTTCGTATTTGAAAATTGTTACTTGTCCGCCATAACACCTTACGTAGACTCTCGCGATGGGCGAAGCCTATCCATATATGCCAAATATGGAAAACTGTTACTACGTTTTACTATAAAATTGATCCAAATAAGGATATCTGAAAAACGAGGCAAGTGCGCGTGAACTAGCAACTTGTAAACAAAATGTCGGACAGAAAGAAGGTTTCATGCATTCAAATTTTCAGATGGATATAAGTCTACCATGGATTGCTGCAGCGATTATTTAACACCTCAAGGTTTACCTAAATATGTTTATCTTTCACCCCCGTTAATTTTTCCAACCACTTACAACGGAATTAGGACAAAAAACCGCCCGGTGTGAATCACTCCAGGCGCTGCTCCCATACGTTGAATGGGATCGATTCGTAACCCTAAATACGTTACGTTATCGTATCTACCCATTTGGTAGCTTCAAACTCTTCTTCCCTTTAAGAAGGGCAAAGTGGTCCTCTACCTAACGTAATAGGAAATATAATAGGTTCATAATCACCTCTGCTAACTGTGTTAGTGGAGTTCTCCATTAGCTCAGTTGGTAGAGCTGTGGCTTACAATGTGATAGGCCTTGGGATCAAATCCCATTGGAGACATTGCATTTTTCGGAGACGATTGTAATATTTATAGTAATATTGCAATTAAAGTGTATTGTATTGTAGTACACTAATCATTCCAGCAATATGCTATTGTAAATGCGGTCTCTAATGTCAGTTACAAGCTGCTGTACTAATAAGCGAGTTTTATCGTAATTTGACAGATTTTTGTGACAAGTACAAGGTTAATATCTTTAACCCAGTCATAATAAAATGGAAATATACTTAAATTTACTCTCAAACAAAACAGCTATGATTTCCCACAACTTGCATCACCAGCAAAAGATATAAACTGTACTAGATCAACTAGCTTAGTTGGATTTTTATAGTGCTCGCTCACTGAAACAACAGTCTGCGGGTAGACATGTCGCTCCACTCGGACACATTATTCTGGTTCCGACTCAACCAGTCTTTGCTCTTTCTCCTTTTGTTGCGTGCTTAGCTAATAGCAGAGAAGCAACAAATACCAATTTCATAGTCTTTGGTATAATCTGACCGGGGCTTGAACCCACGATCTACGACACTCAAGGCGAGCGTGCTTACCATTATGCCATCGACGGGATTGTTATTTCTTTTTTTCTTTTGAAATTTCCAGAATACCTTTGATAGGGTTTGTGATGATATTAGGATGGAGATACCGATAGAAAATTTCTCTGGAGGCCTAATCTCAACGAGACATTTAATATATCATGTCTTCCTGCTAAGCAGTGCTTTATCTGTGCTTTTATTTCCATAATTTGTGATTATGCTTGCTTCTATGTGATCTTATTTGCTTTTTATGTGCTTATATATGATTTATCGGGAGCTTGACAGTTTTAAGAAATTTAGTTTTCTTGTACATTCATGGCCGTCGGAACGGGGGGTGCGTTGTTACTAGTGGTTTCTTTTTTTTGTTGGCCAAAACCAAAGGGGGGTTCCATTCCAACCCCCAGAACCCCCCCCCC
>MJUT01057118.1:412060-424535 GCA_002080005.1 Gigantidas platifrons
ATATACGGCAGCTGTAGTCTCCAAATTTTTAGAAGAAAATGATTTTGACTTGGAAAATGTGGAAATGCAAGAATTTAATATTCTAGATGTCCAAACAAATGTTCCAAATTCCAATGGCAATACAAATGAAAATGTATATCAAACTAAAGCCCAGTCGGGTAGATTTCAAAACGTTTCATTTGAGGACATTGATTCATTCCTTAGTTCGAATTTTGTTACACATGAAATACACACGACTCGGACAATAATAACACATCGTGCCTGGTTCCTCAGATAAATCGGACTGACATTAGTCACAATTGCAATGAATTTTTCCACAACAACTTTACAAATCCGCCCATATTCAAATAAAATTCAGAAACTCGTCCTTCATTTAAATTTCCAATTTTTTTCATCGAAGCGACAACACTTGATTACACACTATCATTGCTCGTAGATTCATACGCGTGGAATGAAATATACAAATTAAATAAAATAATATAAAAGACATTTTGGAAGTCTATATAATAAACAGTATAACTAATCATAGATTTTGAATATCAAAATAAGACCACTCGTGACCGAATACGCATTAAGGATTAAACTCGTGGACGGAACAAGATGGTCTTATTTTGATATTCAAAATCTACGATTAGTTATACTATATATATCATCTACAATGTAACGTAATACTTTTACATGATTATTTTGCGTTATTTCCGTAGTTGACGCTAGTAGGCTCTAATCGATTATGTTTAGTATCACCTGCTGTGCGATATTTCAATCATCAATGTCGGAAATTAATTCTGTGATTTACGACAGACTTACATCTATATTCTTTACACATTGAAATTTTAGCTCATGGCTTTAATAAATCATCAAATCTTACATTATGAACCAACATCTTGGTCTTCTATTCTAAACAAGTTTTCGATGATTAATTAATATTTCTGTGTGAAAGCGAATTCTGATTATTTCCCTTTAATTAAAAATACATATCTCGGGTACGGATCTGTTGAAGTTTCCGGATCAGTAACAAAAGATTTTTTTTTATCAATGATACAGTTTGTTACTTTTGGAGGCATGGTCACTAGTGTTCCTCACTACGAAAGTTTTAGTTTTATTAAAAATAATATTCTTCATCAGTGTAAAATCTACAAAAAATCACTTCAAATTTCTGAGGTACATGTATGTGACCTTGGTCACTTTGGTCATGTGACATAGTTTCATAAATATGCTGTTCACATCAACGCGGATTTTTGATGATTAGCTCCGCCCATAAATTTTGCGGTAGGCACTACCGCAAATTACCGTTTAAATGAGCACTAAAGGATAATTCATGCAACATTTGATTTTTCAAAATGCTGAATAGCTTGGGGGAAGCAGGGTCCAATGTTAAACCATGTTCCATGATGGAGTCAATTTTGCATTTCCAATTGACACCACAATATTTTATAAAGACCCACACCATAATCCCATGCACAAATACGTCATAAACTTTGACGTGGTTTCCCAGAAGAAGCGCTTGTAGGCATTTTCCACAGGATATTAATATTGTATTAAACAGCTGAAGATTACACAAATATGAGTTATTACAATGTGTGGTATTAGCTATAGATCACAGCACAGTAATATTTCAAAAGGAAAAAGGGGGAGTGGCTTATAAAAAAATGAGTTAGGTTGCTGGATCTAACAACTCATACAAGCCTATCATCAATACGGCGTGGGTTCGCGCCAGGCTTTATAAATTACAAAAAAGGTACACTCGACTCACAGCCGCAAGTGATAAAGTTTACCAATTGCTTGCCCATGGTCGGTGGTTCTCTCCGGCTTCCTCCACCAATAAAATTGGTCGCCATGATATAGCTGAAATATTTTTGAAAGTAGTGTTAAACACCAAAAATCATCTTTTTACCAAGTTCCATATCATTTGGTAAAGCCGTTTCAGAGGAAAAGCTGTTATAGAAATTGACCAATAAGAAACAAGACTTGCCTATGACAGCCATTATTGTTATTGGATAGGGACGAAATGAGTAAATATCGAGGAACTTCCATAGATACTTCGTATCATTTGGTCAAGCGGCTTCAGAGATTTTTAGAAATCGGCAAATCAGAAACAAAAATTGCCTGTGGTGGCCATGTTTGTTAATGGATCGGTACGAAATGAGTAATCGTTACAGAGGACCTCCCATAGTGCATCCTACCAGGTTTCGTTACATTTGGCCAAGCGGTTTCAGAGAAGATTTTTAAAAATAGGCCAATCAGAAACAAGAATTGCATGTGGCGGCCATGTTTGTTAATGGATCGGAGTGAAATGTGCTATCTTAATAGAAGACCTACCATAGATACTTCCTATCAAGCTTCAGATCATTTGGCCAAGAGGTTTCAGAAGACATTTTTAAAAATAGGCCAATCAGAAACAAGAATTGCATGTGGCGGCAATGTTTGTTAATGGATCGGAGCGAAATGTGCAATCTTAATAGAGGACCTACCATAGATGCTTCCTACCAAGTTTCAATTCATTTGGCTAAGGGGTTTCAGAGGAGAAGATTAAAATGTGAAAAGTTAACGAACGACGGATGCCAAGTGATGGCAAAATCTCACTTTGCCTTTGGCAAGGTGAGCTAAAAAGCTATTATGGCTGGTCAGTCAGTACTGTCCCGTGCCATCCCTTAGTACTATGTATTTGGAAATGGAACAGACCTCATTTGCTCAACTGTATTTATATGAAAATATATGAGGAACAACCAGAGGCTCTCAAGAGCCTGTATCGTTCAATAGGTTATAAAAAGAACCAATTGGTCCTATGTAAAAACTATGTACTGCTGTGGTGGCCATCTTGGATTTAGGATCGGCATAAAAAACCCGAACTTTTTAGAGGACCTTGAAATGATTATTCCTGGAGAGTTTGGTTTCAATTGTCCAAGTGGTTTAAGAGAAGAAGCGTTTTGAAACATTTTCCCCATAGGATCCAATGATAAACTAAGTACTGCCTTAGCCGCCATTTTGAATTTTATATCGGAACAAAAAACCTAAAGTATGTAGCGGACCATCCAATGAACATTCATGTACAGTTTGGCTTTAATCATATTTGTAGTTTCTGAGAAGAAGCCATTTGAACATTTTCCCATACATGTAGGGTCCAATGTTAATCTATTTCCTGCAGTGGAGGCCATCTTGGATTTCCGATCAGCACAAACAACCTAAATTTTGTAGAAGACCTTCCAATGATCATTCCTGGGCAGTTTGGTTTAAATTGTCCGTGTGTTTTCAGAGAGGAAGCTTTTTGAAACTTTTCCCATAGGGTCCAATGTTAAACTAAGTCCTGCTGTAGCTGCCATCTTCCATTTTATATTGGAACAAAATACCTAAACTTTGTAGAGTACCATCCAATGAACATTACTGTCTAGTTTGGATTCAGTCTGATTTGTAGTTTCTGAGAAGGCATTTGAACATTTTCCCATAGGGTCCAATGTTAATATATGTCCTGCGGTGGCGGCCATCTTGGATTCCAATCACATAAAAAAACAGAAACTTTGTAGATGATCTTCCAATGATCATTCCTGGGCAGATTGGTTTCAATTGTCGAAGTGGTTTCAGAGAAGAAGCATTTTGAAACATTTTTCCTATAGGGTGCAATGTTAACCAAAGTCCTGCCGTAGTGTCCATTTTGAATTTCAGATCGGAACAAAACACCTGCGGTGCCAGGCATCTTGGATTTCAGATCATCATAAAAACAGAAACTTGGTAAAGAACATTCCAATGATCATTCATTTACAGTTTGGGTCCAGGTGAACTAACTAGTTGTGTGTTAAGCTTCACTGTAGCCAAGATGTTCAATTGTATTGATATAAATCATAGGATTATGCTAATATCAGAAAACAAAGGCACATGCTTTATTTAAAATCATTCACCACACCTACATTGTATATATCATATTATTAAGGTTTATCACCAGCATGTACATGTATTCTAATGTGTGTGTGTAAGTTAGAATTCTGATTAAATCCTTTACCACATACATAAGGTTTATCACCAGCATGTACATGTATTCTAATGTGTGTCTGTAAGTTAGAATTCTGATTAAATCCTTTACCACATACATAAGGTTTATCACCAGTATACGTATACCGTATGTATTCTAATGTGATTTTGTAAATTAGAATGTCGACTAAAAACTTCACCACATATATGACATTTACAAGGTGTACATGTATCACGTGAATGTATTCTAATGTGTATCTGTCAGTGAGGATTTTGACTAAACACTTTACCACATACCCGGTATATGACATTTATAAGGTTTATCACCAGTATGTATTCTAATGTGTCTCTGTGCATTGTAAATTTTTTACAACATAAAATGTACATCACATAATGACATTAATGGTTCTAATCCTTTACCACATATGTGCTCTAATGTGTCTCTGTAAGAAATTATGGCAAAATCCTTTACCACATATATATAAGGTGTATCACCTGTATGTCTTCTAATGTGAGTCTTAAGTTAGAATTCACACTAAATCCATTACCATATACATTTATAAGGTTTATCACCTGTATGTGTTCTAATGTGTGTCTGTAAGCTACCATTCTCACTAAATTTTTTACCACATATATCACATTTATAAGGTGTTTCACCAGTATGCATTATCATGTGCGTCTGTAAGTTACCATTCTCACTAAACACTTTACCACAAACATCACATTTATAAGATGGATCACCAGTATGTGTTCTAATGTGCCTCTGTAACCTAGAATTTTGGCAAAATCCTTTACCGCATAAATGACATTTATAAGGTGTATCACCTGTATGTCTTCTAATGTGAGTCTTTAAGTTAGAATTCACTCTAAATCCTTTACCACATATATCACATTGATAAGGTTTATGACCAGTATGTGTTCTAATGTGTGTCTGTAAGTTACCATTCTCACTAAATCCTTTATCACATATATGACGTTTATAAGGCTTATCACCTGCATGTGTTCTAATGTGTCTATGGAAGTTAGAATTCCCTCTAAATCCTTTTCCACATATATCACAATTATAAGGTGTATCACCTGTATGTATTCTAATGTGTGTCTGTAAGCTACCATTCTCACTAAATCCTTTATCACATATATGACATGTATAAGGTTTATTACCAGTATGTCTTCTAATGTGAATCTGTAAGTTAGAATTCACACTAAATCCTTTACCACATATATCACATTTATAAGGTGTATCACCTGTATGTATTTTAATGTGTCTCTGTAAGCTATCATTCCGACTAAATCCGTTACCACACACATCACATTTATAAGGTGTATCACCAGTATGTGTTCTAATGTGAGTCTGTAAGTTAATATTATCACGAAATCCATTACCACATATATGACATTTATAAAGTTGATCACCTGTATGTGTTCTAGTGTGTGTCTGTAAGTTACAATTATGGCTAAATCCTTTACCACAAACATCACATTTATAAGGTTTATCACCTGTATGTGCTCTAATGTGTCTCTTTAAGCTATAATTATGACTAAATCCTTTACCACATACATCACATTTATAAGGTTTATCAACAGCATGTGTTCTCATGTGTGTCTGTAAGTTACCAATTGACCTAAATCCTTTACCACATATATCACATTCATACGGTGTATCACCTGTATGTATTATAGTGTGTGTCTGTAAGTTCCCATTCTGACTAAACACTTTACCACAAACATCACATTTATAAGGTTTATAACCAGTATGTGTTCTAAGGTGTGTCTGTAAGTGATGATTCAGATTAAACACTTTACCACATATATGACATTTATAAGGTTTATCATCTGTATGTGTTCTAATGTGTCTCTGTAAGTGACGATTCAGATTAAACACTCTTCCACATACATCACATTTACAAGTTTTATCACAAGTATGTGTTCTAATGTGTGTCTGCAAGTTACAATTATGGCTAAATCCTCTACCACATACATCACATTTATAAGGTTTATCACCTGTATGTGTTCTAATGTGTGTCTTTAAGTTAGAATTATGATTAAATCCTTTACCACATACATCACATTTAAAAGGTTTATCACCTGTATCTGTTCTAATGTGATTCTGTAAGTTAGAATTATGACTCAATCCTTTACCACATATATCATAGGTATCAGGTTTATCACATGTATCTTTCCCATCATAATTTTGAAATAGATTACTGGTTGTTAAATGTTTACCAAATACATCAAAAGACTGCATTTCATCTCCAGTATGTGATCTCCTGTTATTTAAAGTGTAACCTTCACCACATTTGAAGACGTTTTCAGTATTTGTATCATGTGATTGTTTCTTGCAGTCTATTAAGTCATCCATTATTTTCCTTCCAAATATTTCTGAAAAAAAATTTCATAGATATAAATTAAAAGAAAAAAAAAGAAAACTAGACTCAATCACCTAGTAAAGATGTTGAGTCAATTATACTTACATATCTCTAAAAGAAAAACCGTAAATATTTACATGTCATTTTGTTGTCGCTGGCATTATACAGCAGTCAGCTGCCAGAAAATTCCTTTTGCCAAATATGCTGAGATTTTCTATTATTAGTTTTGTTGGTGGTAGCATAGAGGCTTGGTTCGAAATATTTTTCTCCCTCGACTGACATCTCTAAGAAAACTACAAGGTAGGAATCTCCCATGTCAAATTTTCATACCTCACTTTTTCAAAATAGTGCTATAATGGTGTCTTGGTTTGATTCACCATAATATTGGTATCACTTTGAAGCAGATTATTTATATTAAATATATTTTTGATATTTTTATTCCTTTTTGTCATCATCTTTATCTATCTGTAACTTTTAAGCTATGTTTAACATGATTTGTAGACAATGAAACCTCCTTCCGTACTGTTTACAGATGAACGCAGCACCAAATTCCTACATGTAATTTGATAGGTTGATTTTGATGCTCAATAGCAGTGCTCCAAAATGGGAGGATTCTGATCATTCCCAGCCTCTGCTATAACTTCATTCGTCATATTTATATTTGTGTATTCGTCTTTGCTAGTTAGAATCAGTACACAACTATTACAACGTTCTTTACAATCGCCCCTCTTCCCTGGTGACTTTTGAATTATTGAGTCCTTTTTCAAAGGACTATTTCCACACTTTGATTCCAAAATGATACGAGTTATTTCTCTGAAACTGATATCATCAATATGCTCGAGATTATAGCATCTATATATAGCATTGAGCTTGAAATAAAGGATACCACAGATAGGTCTGCTTCATATCCTGACCTACACCTCGAAATTGAAAGTGAGGAACGGTTAACAACGAAACCTATCAGAAAATTTCACAAGGACCTAAAGAGCTATGGTTCCGCAGCTACATTAAATCCTGCTCTTAAATATATGTAGGATGGACAGGTTGAGGTTTGGACATGAAAGGCACAATGACTCAGACTGTTGTCTAATTTTACATGTCTTTCTGTGAGAAATTTTGAAAACGCAATCAATAAACCATACACACACCGTACAATCGCATTGTACATTTTCTTTGTATCTTCTTCTTCCAGTGTAGAACAGGAGTCATCGCCGCCGATTGTTTTAAGTTCTGCTGGAATAGGCATTCCAGGCACACACAGCTGATGTCCCCAAGACTATGTACAACTAAAAACTTCACTATGACACAGTTAAAACTATCTACACTGGTTGGCGTGGCTAACCTGTTGTAGGAGGCTAGCCCTGAACTCCTCTATGGAGCTGGTCCCTACTGTGGTGTCTGGTACATGTACATGTATGTGGTTCCATTCTCGTCACAGCGCTGTTCTTTGGAAGGAGTTTCTGAAAGTGTCATAATTGAACCTCTCCTGGCAGAACCTATGTTGACCTCTGGTTCTGCTGTCACCAGGTCTGAGGTATAAGTCTCGGTCGATGTCCACGAGTTGATGCTGGATCTTATACATCATAACGAGTCTGCTTATCCTCCTCTGTTGTTCTAAAGTCTGCCACTCAAGTGATGTTAACATGCTTGTCACGCATCCTTGTGTTCTGCTAGTGTAATCATTCATGACGAAGCGGGCAACCCTTCTTTGTACATTTTCTAATGTTTGCATCAGGGTTTGGGTGGTAGGATCACAAACCACTGCTTCGTATTCCAGGGTTGGTCGTAGGATCGTGATGTAGCTGGTTTCTCTTACTTGCTTCATTTTGATCAACTGTCGATTGGTCCGATCAAAATGTTTTGTTTACAACAAGAGAAGTGGATCAGCGGGGGTAAGACATCATGTCCGATATTTTATGCCTTTTCTGGCGGAGTTATGAATTGATTTGTGCGTGAAAAGGATGATGTTTCTTTATGAAAACTATTATTTGTTTTCTTGTATCGACTTTTCGGTGGACCCACATTTTTACAAATAATCATGTCAAAATTTAATGTTTTGAACTTTCATCATTAATTTTACAAAACAGGTACATTTGTACATAAACACATACAGGATCTACGTGTAAATTATGTATTTCAGCCCATAAATTAAATACATGTATAGAAGTTGGGCGTTATAATAAGACTCCTAGAAATGAATGTTTCTGCAAAAAATGTAATACCAGTGAGATAGAAGATGAAATGTATTTTTTTACTTTTATGCAATCATTTTTAAACTGATAGGCAAAATATATTAGATTTAGTGGGAGGTGAAGTTAAAAATTTTCATACACTCAGTTGTGAGAACAAATTAATTTTTTTTAATGAATAATGAAAATATCTCAATTACTTAATACAGTGGGCAAATTTATCAAAGATAATTTGTATTAATGACAGCAATCTAGCATTAAATACAACATGGTTATTGTTTATTACTTGTTTATTACTTTTAATGTGTTGTGATAAATATGTCATTGTGTAGCTGTACTCAATATAATTATGATTCTTTCTTTGTATGTTTATACTTTTAATGCCCTTATTGGGCCCATGATTTGGAAATAAAGCATCTTGTATCATACGAGCAACACAACCCCCCGGATGAAAAGGATACTTTTTTTTAATGATAGACATTTGACTCATCACAGACACTTGAAGTTTCAAAAATAAAAATAAAAATAAGAAAAAAATGTTTTTCTTATTTTTTTTATATTTGGAACTTCAAGTGAATGTGGACTCGTAATCATAGACTAGTAAAATACATGTACATATATTATAGCTCACATAAAAATGTAAGGATTCTGATTGGATAACAAGCCGTATACATCAAGCTATGTATACGTCTGTAGACATAAGACATATTCTATCCCGTCGAGGGGCCCCTGTATATTTCAGTCTCCCAAAAACGATAACAACATGGACGAAAAAAAATTCTGCTCCACTGAATCAATAGCATAATACGGAAAAATGCATGTATTTTTACCAAATTAAATGCTGTTTTTATACTCAAAACGGCTTTATGAACAAAAAAATGATACAACATATAATTCCGTCACAAATACCTGATCGATCATTCAGCAACCTCCCATGTTCCACGGCTGTACCATACAAGAGCCTTGAAAACGTTCGACGTCATGGGGCCACACCAAGGTTTTGTTTACATGTTGTTAACATTTAAATTATTGAAATCGTTTCGCATAACCTGTTGTTTTGTTTTGTGATATATTAATGTTATATTTATAAAGTTTTAAAAGTTTACTACAACTACATATGAAATTGTATTGATTTAGAAAGTTAATACAGGATTTTCCTTCATAAGAGACCTCATACATGTAAAATGACGTGATAAATATTTTGACGTCATCGAAGAAAGCATGTCAGAGGTACGGAAAGGGACATCTAGAAATACGAAAAATGAAAATAAAAGACACAAATATACATTCAATACAGTTGGGTTCTGTATTTAAAAAAAAAACAATGGTTAAATCCGTAATAAAACTGAATCTGTTATTCAGCTATCTAACAGGGTATTTAATGTGACATTCCCGGCTTATAAAAATATGATGATGATGATGATATATATAACGTCACAAGTCGAAAGTATTTTACGGTATATCGTTAAGACATTATAATTTTAGGATTATAGAAAACCAAGTTCTGTTTTTAACTGATATTTACAAATGTAACTTGAATTACAAAGCATAAAAATCATGCAAAATTTTTCTTTCTCTTCGATAAAAATGTATGTATAGAAAATTCCAAATTAGTTTGGCATTTCCATACGGCACTGGCATGGGGGTTTTTTTCGGTTTTTTTTTCTCGTTTTTTTTCTTTCTTTTCTTCCTTAAATATGAAGATGTGAGCTATAATATGATAGTTATTCCGGCCATAGACAAGGTATATAATGTCACATTATATACCCTGTCTATGACCGGAATAACATATAATGTCTATATGTATGCGTAGATGCGATGCTAGATACGATAACGTAACCCTCATTCCGCTTGTGCTCCATCTAGGGTTACGAATCAATCCCATTCACAACATATGGGAGCAGCGTCCGGAGTGATTCACACTGGGCAGTTTTTTTGTCCTAATTCCGTTGTAAGTGGTTGGAAAAATCCATGGTAGACTTATATCCAGCTGAAAATTTGAATGCATGAAATCTTCTTTCTGTCCGACATTTTGTTTACAAGTTGCTACATGTAGTTCACGCGCACTTGCCTGGTTTTTGAGATATCCTTATTTGGATCAATTTTATAGTAAAATCGACTTTTTCGTAGTACATTTTGTAACAGTTTCCATATTTGGCATATATGGATAGGCTCCGCCCATCGCGAGAGTCTACGTAAAGTGTTATGGCGGACAAGTAACAATTTTCAAATACGAAACCGGTCTTGAAGATAGAAACAGGGATTGTAACACTTGTTTCGTATCACCATTAATTACTTAAAAATTGTTGGGAATAATAAGATATGACCAGATATGCAAAAAGAAAGTTGAAATATTCACTGAACGAAAATTTTAATTTGCTCCCATACGTTGAATGAGATCGATTCGTAACCCTAAATGGAGCACAAGCGGAATGAGGGTAGCGACTGGCACCTCCGCTAAGTGTCGCCCCGATGCAATGAGTGAAAAATTCAGAAAAGATGACACCCTTTTACATGCTATGTGTTACGGGGCTATATAAAGAGACCCGTGTACAAATGCTTCGAATATGTGCAAATTATTATGTAGGGATGATTAAATTTAGCGTTTATGAACATTAAATAAAATTTGAGACACATTTTCTTCGTGAAAACATAATTTGAAGTGGAAATTTCATTTAAAAAATACGATTTAGGTCGTAAACGCACAAACAATGGTTATTTTTAACAAATTTCAACTAATTTTAACATATAATAATAGTTATATATTTCTATCATTTTCCCCGTTGACATAATTTATTTCACAAAAATAAATGCATGTTGACATCAAAGGGAGATAATTCCGTGGAAAAAATTACATAATCCAACTTCCAGTTTTAGCATCTTCGATTGTTTATACTATAGTTTATAAGTTAAAAAATGTCGTATAGACTGAGAGCTACATTTATTGGTCAATATATTACTCCATTAACAATATATGATATAAATATACAGGTATGGGTCATTATCAAAAAACACGCACTTTTCTGTTATTATGCAATTAAAAGACAAATATCAACCAAACTGATAGGAGAAAACATGTTTTGTATGAAGGTATATCGATCAGGTCTCTGTAGTTTTACCATCTAAATTCAGATTGGTCCACTGGCGAATTAATACTTGCTACACGAAGACCTTTTTTGTCCTTGGTGTTACGTGTTATTTTTCCAGAATGACTTTCTTTTGGTCATTTGTACTATTCAGATGTAATGATTTTATTCGATCTTCATATTATTTTTGAACTATTCCTAAAATTCTAATAGAACAACATTATTTTTGCTCGATATACCGGGTATATTGAAATTTAAAAAGAAAATTAGAAAAAAAACCTGCTGTTATAGATTTTCATGTCTGTGGTGTTACCCTTCCTATTGAGGCTTGTAAGAGTTATTTGTCTTGTCATATTTGAAGCAAAAATAGTTTCTCCCGTTGCTTATTTCCTGTTTCATGACATGTGCAGACGACAAAAACAAGTGATCCATAAACTAATGTAGAGCCGAAAATGTACGTGCGATTGGCATAGTATATAAATTTTATGTCTATGGTGTACATCTCACTACTTCTTTTTGTTAGAATTGAACAAAATGTAAAAATACACAATACATTGCATTTGGTATTCTTCACAGGATATACATATAAAATATCGCCAGGGAGACATTATTTTCCTTTTATCATGAAAATACTTACCTGTTTTCTGTGGTGTTACTGTCAATGGTGTTACCATAAAGATTGTGTAACACCACAGACATGTAGCATTAAAATTGTGAATAAACACATTATTTCATAAACAGTAATATTCAGAACATAATAATGCTCTTTAACCTATGCAGAAAAATTGTTCAAACATCGTCATTTATATATAAGATATAGTTTAACAAGCTGGTGGGAGTATACTTTTTAGACCTGGTAACACCAGGGACA
>MJUT01057118.1:429410-446929 GCA_002080005.1 Gigantidas platifrons
CAGTGTTTTGGTATCTTTTCCGTGAAGGTCACAAAATAAATCATAAAGGCTTTTGCTAAGCTAATAAAATTGCATCACTCATATTTCGTTGATAAATGCGTATATTTCTGTAATTAGTCAGAACGGTCCCACTGGGCACATCACCGGTGGCCATTTTATCCATAATGTACGTCACGTACAGGTTTTAAATCATGATCATTTTACCGATATCCTAAGCGCTTTGGCTTTCTTAGAGTTAGAATAGAGGGCCGGTGTGTTCATTTTATTTTATTTTATTGTAATAGTAATAAAAGATAACAACCCGGCGGCAAAAAATTGACTTGGGGAAACCGACAATCATTTCTCAGGGATAATTCTACTGACACCGCTGATTTCGATATACCATTACCAAAATATGTAAAATAAAAATCGGAAACCAGTCGCAATTTCGGTGCGTCTAAATACCGGCGCGAAAATTCCGGACATTGCTCCCAAAAATATCAGTCGCCACCTGGGCGAGAAGTAACCGAGTTTTCACTCGCCCAACACAATTTTAAGTCGCCTTGGGCGACTGGGCGACCGTTAGTGTCTATCCCTGTAATGAGTCTGCAGGAGATAATCTGACAAATTAAACAGTTAAATAAACAGATTTTAACACATAAAAAATGTTGATGACCAAATGATGTGTACCGTCACAGGCGTTTTGACGTAAATGCAGCTACGCCACTGACAGGTACTAAAAATTAAGTACACCTTCATTAATTAGCCTGAAATGTGTTGTCTACAGAACTTCTCAAATTATAAACCGCAAGCGATAAAGTTTACCAGTTGCTTGCCCATGGTCGGTGGTTCTCTCCGGGTACTCCGGCTTCCTCCACCACTAAAACTGGTCGCCATGATATAGCTGAAATATTGTTGAAAGTGGCGTTAAACACCAAAAATCAAAATCAATCAATCTCAAATTATAAGACTGTAATGTTCCGTTTGTCGTAATCACAACTCTGTCCTTTTCTCATTATGACTGATCACCTGATTTGTAGCCATAGTAACACGACGGACCGGTATAAGCAAGCAGTGTTTTAACAGTAGACATATTCATGACGGAAACAATCTTGCAAAGCAAATGGAAAAATGTAGTTGTCGACGGATGTTTTGATTGGCGCAAGGAAACGAGAATATAAATGAATTTTAACGGATTCTATTGTCTTACCACAACAAGCAAGCGACCACTCATAGCAAACGTGTGTGTGTGTGTGTGTGTGTGTGATTTGAAATGGGGTCTGTTTGTTCCTTTTGTTGTTTCCGGTGAAATTGTTGACCATCACTGCTTTTAAATAATTGTTCTTTTCATAATGGAACTTGAAATTCTGCTAACATCAGACATGCCACATTTGTAAAATCCGTGTTTCTCATCTTTATTAGCGTTCTTTGTTGAGGTGTGATTTTTCTCTCTCTCTCTCTCTGTTTTCTTCGTCTGGTGTCTTGTATGTCAGTGTCTCTGTGTGTCCATTATTGATGGCCCCTTTCGATTTCTCTAACATTTATTGCCATAACCATTTCATCCCCCAATTGTTTTATCAAACTAAGTTTCATGTTCCACGGACCTTGTAGCTTATCGAATATAACAGAATTTGAATCAATATATTTCATTTAAAAATGTTAGATCTAAAAAAAAAAAAATACTTAAAGGTATTGTCTACCAAAATTGTAATTTTTTCATATCAAAAATAATTGTCGTTTTCCGTACTGACCTTCATAACATGAAGATTAAACACCGAATTATTGGCGAATATACGCTACGAAACGTTGTTTTTTCGATTTAAAAAAGCTGATCATCGTTACTGGAAGCTAATTAATTATGTACTGACCTGAGGGAGGCCAAATTTATTTTTATCTATTGTTATGCCAGTAGCCCGGATGCTGAAGCATGGATGTTTGTTTCTAAACGGTCGTTTTATGCTACTCATTGACAATAATTTGCTGTTGCCAGGTGCAAAATTACATATATTGAATCTACCGAAAATTATCATAAGCATCAACATAAATTCATAACATATGAAAAACGATTTTAGAAAAGAATTAAAGAGTTATAATTACTGTAATAATAATACAATGTCGCAAATTAGACAAAGTCATAGACCCTTCCTATGTAAGGTCAGCGTGATGCTTGAAATAGAAGGCATAGTACCTGTGTCACACTGAAATTGTCTAGGGAAGACACAAACATTATTTGAAAATACCAAAGGCGTAATCAGAATCCATAAATCGAAGAAGGACAGACAACACAATGACCAAAGGAAAACGGGACAAAAGAACAAACAGAGATCTACCAAGCACTACCAAGAAAGCTAAAGATTGAGCAACACAAATCCCACTAAATAGTGTGGGCGAATTAAACAACGACATATTGTGAGGTCAGTGTGGTGTACTTGAAATAGAAAGCATTCTGATTTTTTCTAGGGAAATCTATTTTTAGAAAGGTTTGAAGATACCAAAGGGAGGTAATCAGAATCAGTCAATCGCAGGACAGACAACACAGTACTTAGTCAAACGAAAAAGTACAAAAAGACAAACAACAATCTACAAAACACTAAAATCCAACGATCAAGCAACACGAACCCCACTAGATATTGTGAACGAACTCATCAGCTCTAGAAGGTTAAGCAGATCCTGCTTCACTGGTGACACCGGTCGTGTTACTCCAGTTACAAGGCTATATTAAGAATTAAGTTAGTTATCTAATATACAGTGTGGCAATACAAACACAATATAGGTTATTTTTATTGGGCACATGAAGGTACTGGTGGCAATATCTGTTTTCTCACTTTGTGTTGATGGCATGATTACATAATAACAAGTGCCATCATATAAACCACTAATATAATTATAAAATTTCGAATTGGAATATTGAACTGTTCTGTTGGTGTGGTATTTTTTTTTATTTCCGATTGTACATGTATCTTCGGTGTACAATAAGACAGCACCAGAAAATGGAGTGTTAATTGGAAAGTCAATCTGATTTTGATCAATTAATTTATGTGGTGTACATAAATCAAAGTTGCAATTAATAAATGTTGATTTTCATTTTAATACCACTAATATATTACAGAATGTCGACATTATGTCAATTTCTCCATCTTTCTGTGGTATATGTGATATCCGCCATATTTCTAAACCATCAGAAATTTGGTGTCCACAATGCAAAGAAGGCCTATGTACAGAATGCTTTGAACATCACAGTTTAGTGAAACCTTCCCGAAATCATACCACGATACCTATAGTGGAATACCGGCAGTTGCCGTCGTACGTGTTGGAAATTAGAGAACAATGCGACATCATGATAAGTTCATTTTATACTGTATCTGAACATGAGTGTCAGTGTTGTAGAATTTGCATCGTGGAAAATCATAGTGACTGTAAGAATGTAGCTATCATGGAAGAAATAATAAAGAACGTGCACGTGAAGACATCAAGTATGTTTACTGAGACCGGGCATTTGATTAAAGAAATGATTGAAAATATTGGTAAAATTAGACAAAATAGAGGGACCAACTCCAGCTCTGTTAAAGAACAAAGACGAATAATCGAGAATGAAATACAGGAACTGAGGACAAAAATCAACAATCATCTTGACAATTTACAAGAAAATAGGTTGAAAGAATTGACTGAAGCAGAAAAGCAAGTAACCGAAGAAACATGTGAACTACTGGTATCTTTAGACGAGAAACAGAAAGAACTGACAGAATACCAGACAAATATAGAAAACACAAAAAATTATGCATCAGAGCTACAAACATTTATAGCCGTCAAGCAAATAGAGAAGAAGTAAAAACAAAGGACAAGTGTCGACAGTCACTAGTTAACAGTGATAGTCTAAATCAAACTAAGCTATCATACAAGATAGACGACTATAACTACCAACATTCAAAAGTTTTATTACTGGATTTTCTCTACTTCAAGATTGTAGTAACACACATACCGTCACATGTTGTGATTTACATTTACACAATGGGAATTCAAAAATAACCGTGTTCTACAAGATCCATTAGGTATTTCTGTAGACAATGTTGGTAGCATATATGTCGCAGATAGTAATTTTAACAACGTCGTGGTTATCTCCCCTGATGGACAACGTCATAGACAATTATTGTCTTCCAAGGATGGTATGTCATTCCCATATGTACTTGATTATGACAAATCTACCAATAGGTTACTAGTTGTACATGACAGCACAACTGCTTTCCTGTTTGATGTTACAGGGTACCAGAAGTAGAATAGCAGAAAATAGACACCATATTATAGAATGATTTTTATTTCAAAGAAATAGATGTGACTTGTTATCTATCCACTTTATATCGATTTCATGTCATTAATTATGATATGGATCATGCTGTTTGACGCCACTATCAACAATATTTCAGTTATATCGTGAAGATCAGTTCCATTGGTGGCGGAAACAGGACTATACGGGGAAAACCATCGACCTGTCGGAAGTCATTGACGAGCTTTATCACATAATGTTGTGTCGAGTACTCATCGTCCTGTACAATGTATGTAAATATGTTTCATTTATTCAGTCTATTTATGTAAATGTATTTCATTCATTCAGTTCGTCATCATGTATTGTGTATTTTATTGTCTGCCTCTTGTAACAGTGTATACTGTCAGAGTGTAATAAAAGTCTTAGTCTTAGAAAAGAAATCATCTTGGAGAGGTTTTGAAGAAATATTTCGGCAACAATTTATTGGTGTAGATTGGCAGAGCCCATCAATGTTGCTTGAATTAAAGCGAAGTGTTCGAAAATCTAAAACTGTCGCAGGGGCGGGTTATTGATGATTTCTATGCTCAATTAGTTGAGAACTTTTGACAAAATCTGATTATGAGATAATGAATAAGTTTATAAAGGGTTTACCAGAAAAACTGGCTTTTTTCGTCCGTGCTGGTAATCACAAAGGTAGCACAGATGCTCTATCTGCAGTACAAATGGGAGAGGTGTATGGCTATAGGTCTGATGATGCGCCGTTAGTTGCAGCTGCAAAACCCACATATGACAAGTATGTTCAGTTAAAAGATGTTCATGAATTCAAAAAGTCTGTTGTAGGTGAACTGCAAAGTCAAATAGGTAGTTCAATTGAGGCGTTTGAGAAACTAACACAAGACAAAAACAACAATATTGGTACATTTAACAGTATAATGACGATCGTCCTCCACGTTCACGGACAAGGTCCGACCACAATAACCAAGACAATACTGATAGATTGTGCCGTAAATGTCGTGCCCCAAATCACTATGCACGGGCTTGTAACTGGAACGAACAAGACAATGTGTATCCAGAAATGCAGTGTTCGGTCTGTGGCCAGAATGGTCACTCGAGATCTGCTATTCAATGTGCTAAGCATGCAAATTCGGGAAACCACAGGAACCCGGGGGTCACATGGCACGGTCCCTCGGGAGGCAAATAACTCGTGCCAGACAACAATCTCGATCACCTAGTAACATTAAGAAATCATGCAATAATGGAATTTATGGTATATATGCTTTACATTCAGTTATCATTTGGCCCGTTTGAGTATCGCTAAGCAACCGACGTTTACATTCGTAAAATCTGTCATTTAACCAATCCTTCTTTTATTCTGCCCACACGTGCTACTTTCTCTTTGAAAATTTTCCAAAACTCGATCGACATGTTATTTCGCCTACATAAATGAATATAAAAATCGATATATTTGTTGATCTACAATCGTATCAAAACAAAGGGGAATAACCGTGTAACCGATATTAATTTTCTTTCTGTGCTTGTTTTACATGATGAAATTTGTGTGGTTAAGCGTTCATTAAATGAATATTGATGGTTTACAAGGCAATCCTGTGTAGGATTATGGTTTTAATGTCGAGTCTGTTACTAGCAAATGTGTCGATGCAAAACAATAAATAAAGACACAAAATGCATATAATATAGGTCACAGCTTTGTGTACAAATCATATTAGTAGAATATCGGTTTATAATTTATCAATATCTTAATCATAATTTGAACTTCATTGCTTGTCGTGTCATGTGTGTTAATATATGTCATTTGAGCTTCAGGCACTGTCTTGCATCAGAAGAAGCACGAGAAAGAGAAAACAATCAGTCATTATGGAACCTCCTCAGGCAGCATCAGTAAGACGGAGGACCACTGAGTCCAGACCTTCCTGTCCCAGCACAGCTCAACACACTGTGGGGGATTCATATGGGTTGTCCGTTACTCAAAGCCAAGAGTCAACACCTACTACATCAAGCATGCCACGCCAGTCTTTTGCTTCATTATTACATCACAAGCAGGTAATGTTTCAGTTACCATCACAGACGCACAGTTTTTATCCTCAAGCTTGACACCTGCAACAGTTACACCTATAAATGACTGTACAATGTCGTTCGCTCCGCAAATTTCTACTCCCAGTACATGTATTCCGCTGGGGTCACCTCAGCCTATGACAAGCATAAACAATGATGTAGCTGCTACTGTCCCACAAAACATCAAGGAACAAATTATGAAAGGGGAATACATTAACCTAGCTACCCTTTTGTCAAACGACCATAAGCCAAATGTTCAAAAATTAGTTCTGTTAAAAGTCGAATTAGTGGTGGGATCGCCAAAATCAGCTGTTAAAATTGTGTACATTGAGCACTGGTCCAATGCTTTTATTATTCCCACCAGTGTTTTCTGTTCAGCTCATCCTCAACGTTTTCAGGAATTATTAAAATATTTATATGTTATTCGTCAAGGGGCATTGCGTTGTAACAATTTAGGCTGGAAATCTTACGATAAACAGTTTCGCTTGAAGAAAGCTCACAACCCATCCAGTTCTTGGGCCGAGATAGATATGGAGTTATGGCTCATGTTTATAACCAATAATTCAGAAAACCTTGCTAATTCAAGTCAAACGGGTTTGGCATATTCAAATAAAAAATGTTATCCTTTTAATTATTCCAACAGATGTTATCGTCAATCTTGCATTTATAGTCACACCTGCCTGAGGTGCAATGCCCCTCATCCGCTTGTTAATTGTAGAGCTCTTGTAGGTAGACGTACATCAAGCAATCAAGGTCAACATAACGTTTACAATGCTATGCAAAGGCAAAGTCCTGTACGTAGTCAAAGACCTAATGTTAATGTTTCAAATTTTTCATTTAGAAATCCTCAACAGTTCCAGAGACCACGAACTATTGGTTCACCTTTCGGACAAGGGATGTACCCCAATTGAACTACAACAGCTGAAATGTTTGTTAAAATTTTATCCAAATATTAAAGAGGCAAATTAACTCCTTGATGGATTTTACCAATGGTTTTCGTCTCCAATACACTGGTCCAAGGCTCCATACTACAGCTCCAAATTTACTTTCTGCCATTGAACACAAAGAAGAGACAATAGCCAAGTTATTAAAAGAAGTTGAATTGGGCAGTTAAAATTTGAGTTCATTTTGATTTGTAATAAAGCAGAAATTGACAATTGAAGAAATTCTATTTTTAGTAACAGCAGCCATTTTGAATGGAGGGCGGGGCTGTCGGACACATATTGAAAGGGGACAACCCAAGGACCATCCCAGCCAAATTTGCCTTAATTTGGTTCAGCGGTTTCAGAGCAGAAATTTTAAATGTGATCTTTTATCAAAATATGCCTAATTTGCATAATCGGTATAAATCGGCTGAAAGAAAAATTGCAGGGAAAAACCCGGAATATATGTTAAACTACTCCTTGCCATGTAGCTGCAGTTAAAATTTGAGCTCATTTTGATTTATACTAAAGCAGCAATGGACAATTGAAGAAATTTCTATTTTTAGTGACAGCAGCCCCGACGGTGGCCATCTTGGATTTTCAATCGGTCCAAAAAGTAACAACACTTGGTTAGCAGCTTGCAATGATCATTCATGACAATTTTCAATTCCATCCTCCGTGTAGTATCGGAGAAGAAGATCATTAAACATTTCAGCCAATCAGAGGCTTTTATAGCCCCTGGCAGCCATGTTGGAAAACCGATCGTAACGAAAGTAACAACCCTCCGTTAGCCCATGCAAATGAACATTCCTGCCACGTTTGGTCCCATTTGCTTCAGTGGTTCTCTAGAAGAAGATTGAAATGTTTACGGACGGACGACGGACAGACGGACGACGGACGGACGCCGGACGCCAAGTGGTGGCAATAGCTCACATGACCCTTCGGGTAAGGTGAGCTAAAAAATGTACAAGAAATTTAGTCCCTATGATGTGACATATCATTAGTCCCAGTTGTTATAAACCTTATCAAAGAGTGGGAATGCCCTTTACTGTCAAATGTCAAAAGACCTTATTTAAAAAAATGTACTGTCAAGTGTAAAATAACATTTATCGTCAAACATCAAATGACATTCACTGTCAAATGTCAAATGACCTTTACTGTCAAACATCAAACGACCTTTACTGTCAAACGCCAAATGTTCTTTAGTGTCAAACATCAAATGACCTTTACTGTCAAGCGTCAAATGATTTTCATTGTCGAACATCAAATGATCTTTACCGTCAATTCAAACATTCAATGACATTTACTGTCAAACATCAAATGACTTTTACCATCAAACATCAAATGACCTTTACTATAAAGTGTCAAATGAACTTTACTGTCAAATGCCCAATGACCTTTATCGTCAAACATCAAATTATCTTTACTGTCAAACGACCTTTAATATAAAGTATCCTTTACTGTTAAGAGTCAAATAACCTTTACTGTAAAACGACCTTTGATATTAAGTATCCTTTACTCTCAAGTGTCAAATGATCTTTACTGTCATACAGTTTTTAGTGAGAGAGGACCTTCTAATGAATACCCCTGGTGAGTTTGGATACAATATTAATTGGTCCAATGGTTTCGGAGAAGATTACTAGAGACTAAGTGGACTGGGCCTGTGTCGCTCACCTTTCATTCTGCTTTGTGAAAACTGTATATCGAACCTTCCGTAGCTGCTTCCTATCAAATTTCAGTTCATTTGGCCAAGCAGTTTCAGAGAATAAGATTTTTCAGAAATTGACCAATCAGAAACAAGAATTGCATGTGGCCACCGTGTTTGTTAACGAATCAGGCCGAAATGAACAATCTTTTTAGAGAACCTTCCATAGATGCTTCCTACCAAGTTTCGATTTATTTGGCAAAGTGGTTTTAGAGAAGACGAATTTTAACGGATCGGGACGAAATGAGCAAAATTATAGAGAACCTAGCTTCCATAGATGCTTCATACCAAGCTTCGATTCATTTGGCACAGTGGTTTCAGAGGAGAAGAATTTTAAGAAATAAACCAATCAGGAACAATAATTGTCTGTGGCGGCCATGTTTGTTACCCCTTCGGGACGAAATGAGCAATCTTTATAGAGGACCGTCCATATGCATGTATGATTCATACCAAATTTTCGGTTCGTTTGACCAAGCAGTTTCAGAGAAGAACAAGATAATTAAAAATCTCCCAATGAGAAACAAGACCTGTCTGTAGCGGCCATGTTTGTTACTAGATAAGGGCCAAATGTGCAATCTGTAGAGAGGATATTCTATAGAAGCTTCCTACCTCGTTTCATTTCATTTGGCTGAGGGGTTTCAGAGGAGAAGATTAAAATGTGAAAACTTAATGGACGATGGACGCCAAGTGATGGCAAACATGTGAGAAGTGTACAGATGTTGGATGCAAAATGTTGGCAATACCTCATACCACCATTTGGATCAGGTGACCTAAAGACAAAAGAAAACAAAAAAGCTATTATGGTTGGTCAGCCAGTACTGTCCATGGGCCATACCTTCATACATATGTATTTTTAAATAGAACAGCCCTCAAATGTATTTACATAAAATTTGAAAAGCATAAAAATATTTGAGGAATAACTAGTTGTGTGTTAAGCTTCAATGTAGCCAAGATGTTCAATCGTATTGATATAAATCATAGTATAATGTTAAAATCAGAAAACAAAGGCACATGCTTTATTTAAAATCCTTCCTGTATGTGTTCTAATATGTTTCTGTAAGTTATAATTCACGCTAAATGTTTTACCACATATATGACATTTAAAAGGTGTATCACCAGTGTGTACTCTAATGTGTTTCTGTAAGCTACAATTCTCACTAAATCCTTTACCACATATATCACATTGATAAGGTTTATCACCAGTATGTATTTTAATGTGATTCTGTAAATTAGAATTCTGACTGAACACTTTACCACATATATGACAACTATAAGGTGTATCACCTGTATGTATTCTAATGTGTGTCTGTACGTAAGTTACCATTCTTACTAAATCCTTCACCACATACATCACATTTATAGAGTTTATCAACAGTATGTGTCCTAATGTTTCTCTGTAATTGATGATTATGACTAAACACTTTACCACATATATCACATTAATAAGGTTTGTCACCTGTATGTATGCTAATATGTCTATGTAAGGTATGATTTTGACTAAATCCTCTGCCACATATATCACACCTATAAGGTTTATCACCAGTATGTGTTCTAATGTGTGTCTGTAAGTTAGGATTTTGACTAAATCCTTTGCCACATATATCACACCTATAAGGTTTATCACCAGTATGTGTTCTAATGTGTGTCTGTAAGTTAGAATTTTGACTAAATCCTTTTCCACATATATCACATTTATACGGTGTATCACCTGTATGTATTCTAATGTGTGTCAGTAAGCTACCATTCCGACTAAATCCTTTACCACATATATCACACCTATAAGGTTTATAACCAGTATGTGTTCTAATGTGTGTCTGTAAGTTAGGATTTTGACTAAATCCTTTTCCACATATATCACATTGATAAGGTTTATCACCAGTATGCATTCTAATGTGTGTCTGTAAGTTACCATTCACACTAAATCTGTTACCACATATATGACATTTATAAAGTGTATCACCTGTATGTGTTCTAATATGTTTCTGTAAGTTATAATTCACGATAAATGTTTTACCACATATATGACATTTATAAGGTGTATCACCAGTGTGTATTCTAATGTGTTTCTGTAAGTTATAATTATGACTAAATCCTTTACCACATACATCACATTTATAAGGTTTATCACCTGTATCTTTTCCATCATAATTTTGAAATAGATCACTGGTTGTTAAATGTTTACCAAATACATTCAAAGACTGCAACTCATCTCCAGTATGTGATCTCCTGTTATTTAAAGTGTAACCTTCACCAGATTTGAAGAAGTTTTCAGTTCCTTTTGTTTTGCTCTGATCTAAAATATTATGTTCTGTAAAGCTATTTGTATCATGTGATTGTTTCTTGCAGTCGATTAAGTCATCCATAATTTTCCTTCCAAATATTTCTGAAAAAAATAATTTATAAATATGAATTAAAAGAAAAAGAATGAAACTAGAGACTCACTCACCTAGTAAAGATGTATTGAGTCAATTATATTTACATATCTCTAAAAGAATAATCGTAAATATGTACATGCCATTTTGTTATCGCTGGCATTATGCAGCAGTCAGTTGCCAGGAAAATTCCTTTTGCCAAATATCCTGAAAATTTCTATTATTAGTTTTGCTGGTGGTAGCATAGGGGCTTGGTTCGAAATATTTTTGTCCCTCGACTGACATCTCTAAGAAAACTACAAGGTAGGAATCTCCGATGTCAAATTCTCATACATGTACCTAACTTTTTTAAAATAGTGTTATAATGGTGTCTTGGTCTGATGCACCATAATATTGGTATCACGTTGAAGCATAATAAATATATTTTTGATATTTCTATTCCTTTTTGTCATCATCTCTACCTATCTGCAACTTTTAAGCCATGTTTCACATGATAAGGCAAAGAAACCTCCGTCCATACTGTTTACAATTACAGGTGAACCCAGCATCAAATTCGTACGTGTGATTTGATTGGTCAGTCATTGTGATGCTCAATAGCAGCGCTCCACAACTTGAGGATTGTGATCATTCTCAGCTTCTGCAATAACTTCCTTCGTCATATTTATATTTGTGTATTCGTCTTTGCTAGCTAGAATCAGTACACAACTACTACAACGTACTTAACAATCGTCCTCTCCCTCTTGTGACTTTTGAAATATTTAGTCCTCTTTTTCAAAGGACTATTTCCACACTTTGATTCTAAAATTATATGAGTTATTTCTCTGAAACTGATATCATCAACATGTTCGAGATTATAGCATCTATGGCATTGAGCTTGAAATAAAGGATACCTGCGACAGATAGATCTGATTCATATTCTGACCTACACCTCGAAATTGAAAGTGAGGAGCGGTTAACAACGAAACTTTACGACAAAGGATTTTATTTCAAATTTCCATTGTAAACTTTGTAGCAAGATTCTTGCAGCACCTGCATATGGAGTATGTCTCGCAGTTGATACGATATTCATGAGCTTGTGGTTCCTATCATGCATATCTGTTACATTTGTACTCATTTCAATATGCCTATACATCAGCAATTTACCTCAAGACTTGTACATATAGTCCATTTGACTTCTACATGCATATATCTTCAGAAAAAAATTCTTAAAAACCCTATTTTCAAATCAACAGTTTTATTTCTAGGTGTTTGTTAATATATGATATATACGAACTCTGACAATTCATTTCAAAATTTTTGGCCCATTGTTAAAAAAGTTACCCATTAGGTCTCCATGTTAATTATATTTACTAAAGTGTAAAAATCTATATGGAGTGAGTACACCTAACAGATGTCAGAAACTCCGGTGTGATTATTTCATGTACACCCTTAAAATAAAATAATTCGACCAGTAAAAATGGCAACAAAGGTGTATGCAAAAAAAAACACGTTAAATAAGGTGCAAAAGATAAATTTAGTGAAATTCAACTTTGCGAAAAAAAGGGGGTCAACCGGGAAAAGGAGGTGTCGATCCAGAGGTCGAGTGCCTGTGTTCTAAATACCCTTATATAAAATAAAATGCATACATCAGTATATTGCAGTGATAAATTTGTTGATGCAAGTGTTAAATTATGCCTGTCATAAAATATCTAAGTGATATCATACCATTAATTCAATCAATGTCCAGCCGAGGTTAAATAAACAAGACACGATCAAATACATATTGACCTTTACTTAAAGATTAAAATAGTCAAATCAGAACAAAAGTTCATGAAAAAAATGTATAATACACGATTAATAAGGATAAAAATTCAAAACATCAAAATTTAATACATTGTATTTACCTATTGTCTTACAATCTCCCAAACAGAGTTGTCAGTCCTTGCAGGCTCTCTATCTCTGTAAACGTCTCAAAAGTAGTCACAAAACACGTGATCTTGTAACGAACGATCATGTTACAATTTTGTCATGTAGATATTCAAAAGATTGCCTTTGACAGTCCCTCAACACGATGTTCCTGTCATAATCTTTAACAATTGTATCTAATGTTGACATTTGATCTGATGAATAAGTAAACCAAATTATTCAAAATAGGAAAACGTTTCACAAAAATATAGTCCCTATAAATATAGCTTTTTTAAAATGGTATTTCGCCTAAAATAAAATCATATTTCACGTGAAAACTAAAGATATATGCAAAAAAGATGAATAGCGTCTTAGAAGCAAAATCTAGAGTATATTAATATTTTACAAGAATCTTGTAAAATCGAGACGTTTACAGAGATAGAGAGCCTGCAAGGACCGACAACTCTGTATGGGAGATTGATTGTCTTACTTGAAATTTTAAATTGTATATGATAATTCTTAAATTGAAAATATCTATGTATATTTTTTTCCTTAAACTTTATAGTATCACAGTAACAAATGTATAATGCTGATCATTTAGTCACAACTTCCGCCCATCGTACTTGTAGAACCCAGGCAACGAATACGTTTCCATCGTATTCGTAGCATGTACCAAATATAAATGTACAAATAAAAGGAAATAAGAACTTCACTTCTCTTTTTATAATTCAAATTGTACATAACAAAAATACATTTTCGCACGCATGCACGCACGCCCACCCTCCCACCCGCCCGCCTGAGTATTAGAGCCTCCCCGAGTATTTGAGCCTACTCCGAGTATTTGATCCTCCCCTAGTATTTGAGCCTCTCCGTAGTATTAGAGCCTCCCCGAGTATTTGTGCATCCTCCGAGTATTTGAGCCTCCCCCGAGTATTTGAGCCTCCATCGAATATTTGAACCCCCCTCCCACCCCCGTAGAGTATTTGAGTCTCCCCCGAATATTTGAGTCTCCCCGAGTATTTGATCCCACCGAGTATTTGAGCTTCCCCCGAGTATTTGAGCCTCCCTGAGTATTTTAGTCTCCCCAATTATTTGAGCCTCCTCCGAGTATTTGAGCCTCCCCGAGTATTTGAGCTTCCTCCACATATTTGAGTCTCCCCCAGGTATCTGAGCCTCCCCGACTATATCAGCCATCCCCGAGTATTTGAACATCCCACGCGTATTTCAGCATACTCAAAGTATGTTAGCCTCACCCGAGTATGTGAGCCTCCTCCGAATATTTGAGCCTCCTCCGAATATTTTAGCCTCCCCCGAGTATTTCAGCCTCTCCGGAGTATTAGAGCCTCCCCGAGTATTTGTGAATCCTCCGAGTATTTGAGCCTCCTCCGAGTATTTGAGCTTCCCCCGAATAGCTGAGCCTCCCCCGAGTACTTGAGCCTCCATCGAGTATTTGAGACCCCCCCCGAGTATTTGAGCGTTACCGAGAATTTAAGCCTTCTTCGAGTATTTGAGACTCCCACGAGTATTTGAGCCTCCCCCGAGTATTTGAGTCTGCCTCGAGTATTTGATCCCCCAAGTATTTGAGCTTCCCCCGAGTATTTGAGTCTCCCCGGAGTATTTGAGCACCTCCCCCCCCGAGTGTTTGAGCCTACCCCGAGTATGTGAGCCACCCCGAGTATTTGAAAATCCCCCGCCTATTTGAGTCTACCCAGAGTATTTTAGCCTCAACCGAGTATATGAGCCTCCCCCAAGTATTTGAGCTTTCCTCGAGTATTTGAGCCTCCCACGTGTATTTGAGCCTCCCCCGAGTATTTGAGCCTCCCTCGAGTATTTGATCCCCCAAGTATTTGAGCCTCCCCCGAGTATTTGAGCTTCCCAGGAGTATTTAAGCCTCTCGTGAGTATTTGAGCCTCCCCGAATATTTGAGTCTCTCCCGAGTGTTTGAGCCTCCCCTGAGTATTTGAGCCTCCACCCGAGTATTTGAGCTTCCCCCGAGTATTTGAGCCTACCCCGAGTATGTGAGCTCCCCCGAGTATTTGAACATCCGCTGCGTATTTGAGTCTCCCCAGAGTATTTTAGCCTCACACGAGTATGTGAGCCTCCCCCAAGTATTTGAGCCTCCCCCGAATATGTGAGCCTCACCCGAGTATTTGAGCCTCCATCGAGTATTTGAGCCTCCCCCGAGTATTTGAGCCTCTACTCTGTAATACCACTTCTTACATAGATAGTTGTTTGCCTAATGTAATTGACACTTAGAATTCACTTGATGTATACATGCAAAATAAACAAACTACACTGATGCTCAAAATGCAAATAAGTTTTAATGTACCTGTCCCTCCCCCTTACTTTGCCTTGGCTACAAGAAAATATAACATATTCTATAGGCAACTTAGAAACTTGGTAAGTAACTTGAATCAACATAAGTTGTTATCACACCTGCCAGACAGTTCGAGGTGTCCATGTGTGGATGATGTTGAAGACATCTTCCTCTATTTCTATGTTTGTCGACCTTTCATTTGAATTAGCAAACGCAATTATGGAAGAATGGTGGCGATTCCCACAGGAAATTCGTTGTCGCCTAGAGCGGGAATGAATAGGTGAGTGCAGGAGATTTGGCATAAACGTGGTGGTAATTAACGCTACTGAATAAATGTGTGCGATAAGGATTCTCCATACATTCATTCAAAGTATTATTATAAATGCTGCCATAGTGACAGCCGGAACCTTTGAACCGTAATGAAAACGAGAGGTTTGGCGCCGTAAAATCTGATTCAACCCACCATTTCGTTGGACATGCCTATCTATACCAAGTCAGGTTCATTACGCTTTTCCCAGTTTTCCGGTTGTTGACTGATTTTGTCTGTTTGTATACTCATGAGTTTTGCCTTTTCCTGTGGAAGATTGTTCGAAGTTCGGTAATTTTGTGATTACTCTTATTTTCTGAAGAAAAAAAATGACTCGTCCATTTGTTTTAAATTGTCTATGTTATCTCCCTTTTTCCATTTGTAATAACCAACAAGTTGATTTCATAACCAGCTTCAAATACGATTCAAATTATAGCCTGTGGTCTAATCTCCAATGAAATATTACCAAAAAACATTTTGGTTCAACTTCTTTTATCCTTAAAAACGAAAAACAATTTTGAAAAAAAAAATACTGGGTGGCTCTTTACTTTTGTCGAAGTGGATATGTTTTTTTTATGCACTTTTCATGATAGGATATTTATCTAAAAAAATTGGGGATAAATTAAAAACAACATACCCTTACGCCCGACCCCCCCCCTTTTTCTGTAAAGATGAAAAGGTATTTCCGTTACTGTATCAATTTTACTTATTTTCAGTTTCTTTAAAAATTTTATCAAACCAAAGATAATAAAAACAAATATACTTACATTATATATTTAACTAGGAGTATATATTTCCAACTAAATGTACATGCAAGACTCTTCTATGAATGTTCAAATAAATATATTATCTCATGTACAAATGTAATCCATCTTAATTTTAATCATGTAATTCACATCCTTAAGCTTGTCCACTTCAATTTTTACATAAATTTAACCTAATCCGTCTAAAATGTTCTGATAAACTAAAGGATAGGAAATAAAATTATAATATGTATTATTGTAAAATATGGGCTGTTTAAAAAAAAAGGCCCCATTTCTTTTATCATTGACCATTCTAATATGTGATGATTTAAATTGGATCTTTTTGTATCAGAATATGTACTTTGGTACATAGAACCTTGCTGCAAAATTTCACGGCATTATCTGCTACCACTAAAAAATAGCGTCCAAAAATGTATCAAAAAATGTCAGGAGTGTAACACTTTTAGTGTGACATTTACAAAGATGCATGTACTGCCATGTTGTATAATTAGAAAACAAATAATTGTACAGTAGAAAAACATATCTTATGGAAAACTTTGGTATTTTAGCTAAAATTTCATGCATAAGTTAAGCATTTTTTTTTCGTAATTTTGAAGACAGGACCAGATAGGTAAAATTACCATGTATCAAAAAAATAAAGATCAATAAAACTGTTTGTCTAAAAGTTAAATTATTTAGGTATGTAGCATACTTCTCAACAACTGACAATGGTTATTTGTCTCTTTAAGTATCATAGCTGAACCCAGAAGCATCAACATGTCTCTGTGAGCTTATACATCAATCCTATATTCAATAGAAGAAGACCTGTGGAATATGTCAGGAGTGCAACATTTAAATTTACAAGGTCATAATTATAACACAATCTTATTAATTATAATATTTTGTGTTTTAATTTAGTCAACAGTCCTGTCAAAGATCATGAGTGACAAGCATA
>MJUT01057118.1:447654-467846 GCA_002080005.1 Gigantidas platifrons
AACTCTACAAGTCTCCATTGAGTTGAATATTTGTTACACTCCTGACCTATTTTTGTACTTACCACCAAGCAAAATATTAAAGCAATGTGAATAAATAAAACAAATGTGAACTTTTCTGATGTAATAAGAAAGCAAGTGAGAAGTAAATAAATTTGGTAGAATGTATTTTTCAAGTATTTTACTGCCCTAAGTTACTTGATACAGCTGCTTGCGGTCAACTTTAAGTCTTAATATCAAGCAAATTAATATTTCTCTAATAGATAATTGTTAAATTATATGCTGATGGCCTGTTTTATTCATTGGACTCCAATTTCAACACCTATTTCTGTTGAAATATTCACTTTAGTTGATATATATATACAAAAATATGTCAGGAGTGTAACAAAATTAGGTAAAAATACATGTGTTTTTCATTTGTCATTTTGTGAATAATGCAAAAATGAATAAAGCAATTTCTATGAAATTTTCAGTGAATGAATTAGTATCGTGTATGTGTCTTCAAATGTACTTTTTATATCAGTGTGGACCTTTTTATTAAGAGAAACAGAATTTTTTTTAATAAGAAACCAAAAAATCACTTAAAGAAATGGTGAAAATACATTAAATGTTATCTCTAAATTAAAAATATTGGTTAAAAATGATCGAAAATTAATTTTTGAACTTCGTTGTATCAATAAATTAATAATGTACAATACTTTTTAGAACTACTTCTGTTGTAATCTTGTTGAGAAATATTGTTAGTGTTACAAAATATAGATCAAAAGCCATTAATAAAATGTTGCAAATTTTTTTTTCTTAATTTCTTTCACAAACCGATGATAAATTAGTAAACTTGGACTAATGTGGGTCCTTAAAATTCAATAGGACATCAATTTCCAATTACTTTAATTTTGGTCACCTATGTCACACTTTGGGGTCATTTTTTTTAAACAGCCCATATATATAAATGTCTGTTAAATGTTAAGCTGCATGTATTTCATATTAAATATCAAAGCACGTGGTCGGGATCGCTATCGGGACCCGATCATCATGTTTTGGTATGTTCCGGCACGCTATATACATGTACACACTAAACTAATGATGATCTTCTTAACATAAAGCGCAAAGGTGATCCCAAGTTAGCGATAGTAGACCAAATTTGAAAATTTTGTCAATACCAACTTTATATATCAAATTAAAGCTCTTTTCAAGACAAACACAATACAACAAGTTTCATATTGATATCTTGCATAATAAAAAAGGTAGGCTAGAAAACGTTTTCAGCTGATCTACTTATATTCTGTCCATCTGACACTTATTCACTGACGGCACTCTAGAATGCAATCTTTATAGAGGACCTTCCATAGATGCTTTCTACCAAGTTTCAGTTCAATTGAATTTCCCAAGCGGTTTCAGAGGAGAATATTTTTTTCAAATCAACCAATCAGAAACAAAAATTGCATGTGGTGGCATATTTGTTAATGAAAAGGGACGATCAGGGTTCTCACTCTTTTCCAGATATGAAATTCCAGGGTTTTTCCAGGATTTTTCAAGGACTTTTCAGTTTTCAAGGATAAGTTTTCTTGTTCGTTATTTGCCGCTTGAACAAGTATTTTGTTATTATCATGGATTTCTTCACGTGTGATTGAATATTGATCACCATCATCGGAATTAATTCATGTAACATTGACCTGCACTACTTCTACAAACACATTGCAGATTCAGGTTATCAATTCGCCCCTATGCCTTTCGTCCCTTTTCTGGCCTATTGTAGACGCTTTTATTATTATTGGGACGAATAAAGTAAGGGACGAATTGACTATCGGACCAAGGGAAGTAACTCAAAATTGACACATTGCATCAAAACTTCCGGTGGTTAAAAAATTACTCTTTCAATAAAGATTTCCAGGGTAAATCCCGGATTTTGACAATTTTTTTTAATTTTCAAGGACATTTCCCGACTGGGAACGTGTATAACGAAATTCCAGGGTATTTCCCGTATGCGTGGGAACCGTGGACGATATATATGCGCAATTTTCATAGAGGACCTTCCATAGATGGTTCCTACCAACTTTCGGTTCATTTGGCCAATCGATTTCAGAGAAGAATTTTAAAAAATTGACCAATCAGAAACAAGAATTGCCTCTGGTGGCAATGTTTGTTAACTGATCGGAACGAAATGTGCAATCTTTAGAGGACATTTCATTAATGTTTCCTACCAAGTTTCTGTTCATTGGACCAAGTGGTTTCAGAGATGTTTTAGAAATCAACCAATTAGAAACGAGAATTACCTGTGGTGGCTATGTTTATTTACAGGTCGGGACAAAATGTACTTCTATATAATCAGGATCGTTTGTCATTGGATAATATATGCTTACATGTACGCTCTAATGATTCGTTTGTTCGTGTATAGTGTTTGTTTCGTGTATTGTGCGTTTTTCGTTTCATTCGTGTGAAGCGTTCGTTCGTTTTGTTTTCGTTTGGTGCGTGTTGTAAACTTATACGATCCAGGATCTGTACCAGCATTAGTTAATTTCTAAGGGAGATAGCAAGAGGTATCTTTTTTTAACAGTTTAATGCAAGAGTTATCTCAGAATATAATATTTTTTTTAGAAATCAACCAATCAGAAACAAGAATTGCCTGTGGCGTCCATGTTAGTTAACCGATCGGGACAAAAAATCAATCATTATAGAGGACCATCCATGTATGGTTCCTACCAAGTTTCGGTTCATTTGGCCTCATTGTTTCAGAGGAGAATTTTTTTGGAAATCAACCAAGCAGAAACAAGAATGTTTGTTAACGAGTTGGGACGATATGAGCAATGAGCATAGAGGACCTTCCATAGATGATTCCTACCAATTTTCAGTACATTTGGCCAAGCGGTTTCAGAGAAGAAGATTTTTCAGAAAACGACCAATCAGAAACAAGAATTGCCTTTGGCCATCGTGTGTGTTAACGAATTGGGCCGAAATGAATAATCTTTATAGAGGACCTTCCATAGATTCTTCCTATCAAGGTTCGGTTCATTTGGCCTAGCGGTTTCAGAGAATAAGATTTTTCAGATATTGACCAATCAGAAACAAGAATTGCCTGTGGGCACCACGTTTGTTAACGAATCAGGCTGAAATGAACATATGTATTTTTTAATAGAACAGCCCTCAACTGTATTTACATAAAATTTGAAAAGCAAAAACATATTTGAGGAATAACTAGCTGTGTGTTAAGCTTCAATGTAGCCAAGATGTTCAATCGTATTGATATAAATCATAGTATAATGTGAAAATCAGAAAACAAAGGCACATGCTTTATTTAATATCCTTCACCACATAATATATATCATATTATTAAGGTTTATGATCACCAGTCCAAACTCCAAAAAAAAATGTATGTCTTCTAATGTGTGCCTGTAAGTTAGAATTCTGACTAAATCCTTTACCACATATATCACATTGATAAGGTTTATCACCAGCAGTGTTCATTCCAGGCCGCGCCCTTGCGCCATGGGCGCTATTTTTTATGTCAAGGTGCATCAAAAAAGTGACAAGTGTGCCTTTCGGGCGCAGTGAAAATCCACCGACAGGAATGTTTATAAAACGTAAATCGAACGTGACCGGATTATAACCAGAGCCGTTTCCGTTATCGGTTTAAGTGTTATTAGTGATAAACATGGTCGAGATCCAAAAGCAAAAGTCATTGCTGAACTTCTTTTAAAAACGGCACAAAAACGATGGCGAAGCCGGTGTTAATGAAGCTGATAGTGGGACACTCAATGAAAATCCACTGCTGGACGATTCGGAAGTCGGGAATCGGGTGGAACCAACCCAAACTGAAATGAAAAGTAGAAAATTTCAGGCCAGGACGAGAGACTTTCCGTGGCGTATTGATGACTAATAAAAATGTAATGAAATGTCTGCATAAAAGCGGAAAAGCAGAATGTCCTTACTGAAGGAACAAACAATTTCAGGACAAGTACTTTAACTAGGCATGCCCAAAGTGATGATCATCAGCTGTCGGTCACACACAAGGCCGCTGATTTAATTGAAGTTGCTTCAAATGCTGATAATGAGTCTGCAATTATCGTTCTTCATCTTAAGCTGGACTGCTAGAAATGACCCACCATGTTTTTTTCAAAATGACCCCCTAATTTTAAGCCAAAGGGGCCCATGACCCCTTCATGTCAAATTCTGGAATGAACACTGCACCAGTATGTATTCTAATGTGATTCTGTAAATTAGAATTCTCACTGAACACTTTACCACATATATGACAACTATAAGGTGTATCACCTGTATGTATTCTAATGTGTGTATGTAAGTAATGATTTTGACCAAATCCTTTGCCACATATATCACAATTATAAGGTGTATCATCAGTGTGAATTATAATGTGTGTACGTAAGCTACCATTCTGACAGTCAGAAATATCTAAATCTTATTAATTAAACAAGTTATCTTATAAAATATATGAGATGTCTTATACACTTGATTAGAAATCTTGGTTTTGAACAAACATTAAAACGACTTACCATAATCTTTTGATTCTGAGACGTATGTAAGTGGTCATGGTAAGGGGTCATGTGATTGACTAGGAGGATGCGCCAAACACCAAACTGCAGCGGCAGTGAAGCAAGGCAAAGTTAACATACAAGACGCTCAAGATTTTTACAAATGGGCTATCGCTAACGAAAAGTCTATTTCATACAGGTTTTATTCATTAGATGACTACGAAGCCGCTTTCAAATAGTAAAGCAAAGGCAGTACCTGGAACCATGAAATTACATGCCATTTACCCACATAAATGTAAGCTATATAGCCGAATGGTATTATTTTATTGTGTTGGCTGCATGGATGGAACATCATTGTGCCAAAATTGGATGCAACATGAAATTGCACAATCTTCAGATACTCACGAAGACGTATTACTTGGTGGCCCTACTGATGACAAGGGACAAGAAAAAAGACAAGTAGAAATACCAAAGAAGGACAGTTTTGTTGCTGCGGAACATGAGAATGCATGGTTTATAGGGAAAGTCATACAGATCGACGAAAATTGTGGTGATGCGCATATTTCATTCATGGAAAAAAAGCGTGGTAAATGTAACTATCCTACCTATGAATGGTTAGCACATCCCGATATGCTTTGGATAAAATTTGGGAAAATTGCACATAGTATTGAGTTGATACCGCAAGGAAAAACGAGGCGTCAGTTCAGATTATGTGACAAAGACTTTGAGCCTGTTAAACATCTGATTCAAGATTGAAACTCCTGTTTTTTTGCATGTTGAATCAAATACGTTAACCACCGTTGGATTCAATTTCAGTGTGTTTTAAATTTTGTAATCAGTTTTTTTTATCTTGCAGTTATATTTTCTCTTAAATTTACCGATATAAGCAATTACATTAACTAGTAATGATTCAGGTGATTGCTATAATGACTTGTTGAATTCACAAAAGGCGATAGTGGACATTGACTCTTTAATAACATCTTGTATAGATATATAGGAAATGCTTTTCAACATTCAATTTGTTATTTTAATATTGGGTATTTGGTATTTGTAACTCAGTTGAGTTACTTTAATGTGTTGGACAAGGGTTCCTTTTTAATTTGATTGTTTCATGTTATTAACATAAAATAGATTTACAGTCAGATACGTTAATGTATGACTTTAAATTTAAATACGTGTATATCATAGTAAGGTTATATAATGCACATTTATTGCTAGTTGTTAATGCTAAGAAACACACAAAACAATACAAAAATCAGTATACTTATGTGACAATTATCATCAGTCCTTACTTTGTATCAGTTGGAAACCTTGTCTTGAATAAAATTTAAGTATGATCTCAATCAGTATTCGTATATTAGAGTCGCATAACAGAAATGAAAGATACACGCTTTTATATTTAGCATTACATGTATAGTTTAAGTTATCTACTTTAATTTTCAGTTGAATATAAATAATTATATAAGGTAAAATTACTTTTATACAAAACAAATAAAAAGTTAATCCCTTAATTATATAACGTATCTGACAAATCCGATTTTTCAAGTATGTTATTGATTGATGTGAAAAATCAAAACTATACCATATTTGGGTACCCCAGGATATGTTTTTGAAAGCTCAAATTTTAGTTTTCAATTTTCAATTTATTAAAATGTTCAATCTAAAGACTTTATTTTTTTACTTTGTCACATTCTAACTGGTCACTTTATCAGAGAATGAATGATGTGATCTCCTGTTATTTAAAGTGTAACCTTCACCACATTTGAAGACGTTTTCAGTATTTGTATCATGTGATTGTTTCTTGCAGTCTATTAAGTCATCCATTATTTTCCTTCCAAATATTTCTGAAAAAATATTTTATAAATATATATTAAAAGAAAAAAAAAGAAGAAAACTAGACTCAATCATCTAGTAAAGATGTTGAGTCAATTATATTTACATATCTCTAAAAGAAAAACAGTAAATATTTACATGTCATTTTGTTGTCGCTGTCATTATACAGCAGTCAGCTGCCAGGAAAATTCCTTTTGCCAAATATGCTGAGATTTTCTATTATTAGTTTTGTTGGTGGTAGCATAGGGGCTTGGTTCGAAATATTGTTCTCCCTCGACTGACATCTCTAAGGAAACTACAAGGTAGTCAAATTTTCATACCTCACTGTTTCAAAATAGTGCTATAATGGTGTCTTGGTTTGATTCCCCATAATATTGGTATCATTTTGAAGCATATTATTTATATTAAATATATTTTTGATATTTTTATTCCTTTTTGTCATCATCTTTACCTATATGTAACTTTTAAGCTATGCTTAACATGATTTGTAGACAATGAAGCCTCCTTCCGCACTGTTTACAGAAGAACGCAGCACCAAATTCCTAGATGTAATTTGATTGGTTAGTGATTTTGATGCTCAATAGCAGTGCTCCACAACAGGATTGTGATCATTCTCAGCCTCTACTATAACTTCCTTCGTTATACATTTTATTTATATTTGTGCATTTGTCTTTGCTAGTTAGAATCAGTACAAAACTATTACAACGTTCTTTACAATCGCCCCTCCTCCCTGGTGACTTTTGAAATATTTAGTCCTCTTTTTCAAAGGACTATTTCCACATTCGATTTCCATACTTTGATTCTAAAATGATATGAGTTATTTCTCTGAAACTGATATCATCAACATGCTCGAGATTATCGCATCTATAGCATTGACCTTGAAACAAAGGATACCACAGACAGGTCTGCTTCATATCCTGACCGACTACACCTCAAAATTGAAAGTGAGGAGAGGTTAACAACGAAACATTACGACAAAGAATTTAATTTCAAATTTCCATCAAGAACTGTGTAGCAATATTCCATTAACACCTGCATATGGAGTATGTCTCTCAGTTGATACGATATTCATGAGCATGTGGTTCCTACCATGCAAACCTTGATAGATGGTTGCTGTTAACAAGGAAGCTACTGAACCAAGAGTTCCTAATGGTCAAGTTGAAACTTGCAGTGGTCACTTCGAAAGTTTATCGGTCGCCATTGTGACTTGGTTGACCGTTACAGAATATCTGTCACAAATAACCATGGATAATATATTCTATTTGCTGTAAACACTGTCTGGTCCTTTCTCATTCATGACTTATCACCGCGTTTGTAACAGATTAATGCGCAAGGTGGCACTTGTGGAGCATGAACTACTTACCCATCCAGGATACCCAAATTCACCCCCAATTTCTTGTGGGGTTCGTGCTACTCGATCTTAAGTGTTATGTATGTTTTGTCGTTTTTTCCTTTTTCCTTTGGCCATTGTGTTATCTACCCCTTATTTACGTATTCTGACTACACATTTGGTAGTTTCAAACTCTTTTTCCCTTTAAGAAGGGCAAAATGGTCCTCTACCTAACGTAATAGGAAATATAATAGGTTCATAATCACCTCTGCTAACTGTGTTAGTGGAGTTCTCCATTAGCTCAGTTGGTAGAGCTGTGGCTTACAATGTGATAGGCCTTGGGATCAAATCCCATTGGAGACTTTGTATTTTTCGGAGACGATTGCAATATTTATAGTAATATTGCAATTAACGTGTATTGTATTGTACACTAATCATTCCAGCAATGCTATTGTAAATGCGATTTCTAATGTCAGTTACACGCTGCTGTACTAATAAGCGAGTTTTATCGTAATTTTACCGATTTTTGTGACAAGTACAAGGTTAATATCTTTAACCCAGTCATAATAAAATGGAAATATACTTAAATTTACTCTCAAACAAACCAGCTATGATTTCCAACAACTTGGATCACCTGCAAAGGATATAAACTCATGCATTATTTTTGCCAGTGAGTGAGTGATTGTTGTTTAATGCCAATGCAGCAATATTTCAGCTATATCATTCCAAGTTAATTTTCAATGAGATGATGATGAGGTCTGCTTTGTACTAGAGCAACTAGCTTAGTTGGATTTTTATAGTGCTAGCTCACTGAAACAACAGTCTGCGGCTAGGATATGTCGCTCCACTCGGACACATTATTCTGGTTCCGACTCAACCAGTCTTTGCTCTTTCCCCTTTTGTTGCGTGCTTAGCTAATAGCAGAGAAGCAACAAATACCAATTTCATAGTCTTTGGTATAATCTGACCGGGGCTTGAACCCACGATCTACCACACTCAAGGCGAGCGTGCTTACCATTATACCATCGATGGGGTTGTTATTTCATTTTTTCTTTTGAAATTTCCAGAATACCTTTGATAGGGTTTGTGATGATATGAGGATAGAGATACCGATAGAAAATTTCTTTGGAGGCCTAATCTCAACGAGACAGTTAATATATCATGTCTTCCTGCTAAGCAGTGCTTTACCTGTGCATTTATTTGCATAATTTGTGATTATGCCTGCTTCTATGTGATCTTGTTTGCTTATTATGTGCTCATATATGATTTATCGGGAGCTTGCATGTTTTAACAAATTTAGTTTTCTTGTACATTCATGACCGTCGGAACGGGGGGTGCGTTGGGTGCGATCAATTTGAGCAAGAAGCAGCACTATATTTTCACTCAATATCATCTACGTACTATTGTTGTCACTATCTGAACTAGTGGCGGATTCAAGGAGGGGAGCGCACCCGGTGCCCCCCCCCCCCACAACCGTAAAATTGGAAAACATGATATTTTGCAAAAACATCTTTATTTTTCACACAAAATACCATAAAATGTTTGCGCCTCGCTACATTCGGCGAAACTTTTTCATTACAACCCTTAACACCTGATATCCTGGATACTCCCCTGGGAACACTAATCTACAATCCCTTACCAGACCCTCCCACGCACCCCCTTTCCAGAAACCTGCAGACGGCCATGACATTTGTTTATGTTGCATACACTGTGCATAGTCGATTTTAAATAAAATAAATGCACTGGCACGTGCTTCATATACAAATGTACATGTATTATATTTGTTTACTATCTACGTCCACCCACAAAGAAAGGTCCTTATCGGTTTCGTATCGGTTGCCTCGGTTGACAATAGGAAAACATGTTTTAGAATTTTTAAGTGAGCATAAATTTATATGATTTTTCTACAACATGGTGTATGACACGCCTACATTGGTTGCCAATCATCTACGTCATACTTCATTATATATATAATCCAACTTGAAATACACAAACACACCTCACAACTGAAAACCACTCATATAAACATAATGAGCAAATAAACAATCAAAATATAAACAATTCTGAATGTTTAGGTGTAAAATTTGTTAAAATCTATCAGAAATGACTTCACAATAATTGTGTGTAATAATATGGTTTTGGTTGATTATATAGGGATTTTTTTTACATGTTGCAATACTTTTGGCACAATATTGTAAAACATCAATAAAATTAACTTATAAATATCATCTAATATCATCTACAAAGTAACGCAATACTTTTACATGATTATTTTGCGTTATTTCCGTAGTTGACGCTAGTAGACTCTAATCGATTCTGTTTAGTATCACCTGCTGTGTGATATTTCCAGAGGCGGATCCAGGATTCTGTGTTAGGGGGGACGAAAGTCGGCGAGGGATCTGGGGATCGCTTAAGGTCTCCAGCGGGTCCAGGGCAGAGTCCGGATAGGGGTCCCGGGGGGCAAAGACCCCCGGAAGCTCCTGGGGTTTGAGTATTTAGGAAGCTTTTCCGTCAACAATTTTGAAGCATTTTGCGAATGTGATGAAGTGTATTAAGACACATGAATCTTCTCCAAAAAGTTTCAAATAGTTTCTAAGCAGTGAGTGTAAATTAAAGGGAGATGTCACTTGAAATTATCTATCTGGATCTGTTACTCCCCTGATTTCCTTAGCACGTCGGGTATTCGTATACTCGGAACAGGTACGGACACTTTGAACTTGGTGTAAGCATTGAACTATTATCTTTCATCATGCACATCTACATATGATGCCCAACCTTCATCGAAATCCGTTGAGAGGTTTAGGAGGAGTTGCACTTACAAGATGATGTGAACAGACAGACAGACAGGGTGATTCCTATAACCCGAATCTATAAAACAATAAACAAGTCGTTGAAGTATAAAATGTAACGCATAGTCAAACGTATCTCTTATTTTAAATGACCTTATTTACAGGGAGTACTTCCAAAGGTCTGCACTGGCCATGTATCATTGTTTTTCCATCTGCAGATCTGTAACAACGGACATAAGCACACAAACTTAACGAAGAATTTGGTAAAACTATATATATGTTCCTTTCACTTTTGTGACCGGGACATATCAAGTAACAAGTAATATAGTATACCAAAAGATGCATAAACGACATTTTTTTTTTAGAAAATAAGAACAAAATATTTATAAATGGGAAGTGCATATGGAGTGGGCATATCTGAACAATCCCAAGAAATAGTCAAACACTCATTCCAAAACGTCTGTGTTCTTTACAACTAAAATCTTCATTAAATACAAATGTTGTCCACAAGAAAGTTAAAGCCTTTATTTTGAATCATCATTGATTTTAACCGTTTGTAAACTTTTTGTACTTTCGTCACAGGGGAGGGCTTGGAAGATTGTTTTTCCGGATCAAAATACATTTTGTATTTACTTTCATTATATTCACGGTTAAATCATTTAATTTTTTACATAGGCCAAATCAAGTTATTTATTAGTCGAAATCCTCATCTCTTTCATCCTCAATATTAAGACATCGCACAAACTTCAATGGGACAATTCCATAACACACCGTCTTGGACGCGAATTCGGTATCCACAAAATGTATAACACCATCCACATCTTCAACGGCAACATCTCCAATTGTCCTCACTCCAACTCCTTTTAATAAATGCTGCCAACAATCTCTTACATCAACAACAAACTGCAGAAAAATAAGTGTATGTTACTGGAAATAATTCTAAAAATACAATTTTCTACATAAGAAATACATCATGTTATTATCTGTTTAAAACTATTTTTAGGGTAAAAAAAAATACTGCATTTGGAAATTTTTTACAATACACATTATATGACGTTACGCACGTTGTTCATACTTGTTCCAAAAAGCGGCGTATTCAATTATTAAAAAGGAAATGAATATCATATAGCAATACTCATATATGTAATAATGGATTTTTCATTTAATTTATTTGTAGTATAATAAATTTAACAAACTAAATCTCAAAATATAGCACTGCAGTTTTATATACACAGTCGTTAACACAAGAAAAACCGTTTTTTCAGCTGTCTCAGGTAACATTTTTAGTCGCATGTAAAATTTAAATGGGACTTAGAGGATTCACTTTTAGAAAAAAAAAATCTAAAAAGTTTTCAGTCAAACAATTGGAAAATGTCCATTTTTTGTTTGTACGTCATTTTTTTTTATGATGTTTTTATGACGTCATTGGCAAAAAATCGTTCAAGAACACACAGCGGACCGTTGTCCCACGGAACAATAACGTTCTGTTACCGTTTTAGGTACGAACATCGCGCGTAACGTCTATCATTTTTTTTAAACAATATTAAAAAAATCTTGAAACAGTGGACACACCTTAACATTAAGTTGTTAAACTTACATTAAATCTACCAACATTATTATTTTTCTACATAGACTTTCTTTACATTCAAAGATCATACTTTCATATTACTTTATAAAAATAGTCTTGAATAAAAACCAATAATTATAAAGTTTTACCGAAAATATTCGATCTTCATTGAGAGTATTTGACAATACATTTAACTATAACATTTTCAAAAAAAAAGGTGAAATATTCAACTTAAACAACGCACGCACGATAATACAATAAGTGACGAAATATGTATAATTAAAGCAACTTACATTATCAATTCTTTCACAAATACCATCCTTGGATTCCAATATTTTGGTTATCACAACCTGAGCAAGCAAACTGTATATTTTGAAAAACATCTTGATAACACGAAAGCAAACAAGATAATGAAAACTTCATTATTTAACAACTATTTAAGTAAAATCATGTTTGGTTATATTATTCTAATATATTAATGATATACAAAACTATTAAACCACATTTCTTTGAAGATCGTACAGCATAGATAATATATGTCAATCAAAATAGGTAATAGTCATAATTTTTTCCTTCTTTATTTATATTATTCAAGACACTAAAAAAGTATCGTTTGATGTACATATATATATATGTGATATATCATGTGTCAATGACGACATGTGTATAAGTACAAGACAAGGCGGATAACTCTAATTTACCGGAAATTGGAAACCGTTATCTTAAATACAATTGATCAAAACCATTTTCCTCCTTTACAGGTATGGAACCCTTTTTTAAAGAAATCATAAATTCATACACCGACTTGACTGAGCTTAAAAAGTTTGCATCTTTGATCGGACTAGAGGATGAGCCATATGTCAAAGAGAAAATCTTTCAATTAGAATGTGAAGAACTGTTTGCGTTGATTGATCAAGATGAACCAATACCCACTCCAGAACCAATGGAACATGGTGATATAAATCCACCCCCATCAGCAACGAACCATGAAACTGTTATACAATCCAATGGTAAATCTTCTTCATCGTTAACACCAGGTCCATCAAAACCGAAGTATTTCAAACCTTGTAAAAAACAAACAAATAGTTATAAACGAGTTCCACTTTCACAGCCTGGAACTTCTGGGATAAACGGAAAGCAACTTACCAAACCACCTTCTCCAAAACCTGGGCCTTCAGGAATGAATCAAGTCGGCAGAGGTTGGGAAGAAAACGAAAAACCGTATACCTACGAATTGAAACGGCAGAGGGTATTTGCAAAAAATAAAGCCATCGATAATACTTATCAGGTGAAATTCAACGATCAATGGCAAGACGAAAAATTGAGCGATTTGAACAATGAATTGCATCAAATGTTTGATGATGTTTTAGACAATGTACGTGGAAATCCGAATGACTTTGGTAGAGTAGTTGTACACCATGGTGGACTTAAAAATCCAATCGTCGTTCCCTTACAAACTTGGGATAAATTAGATTCAGAAACTGTCCTGGACGGTATCACAAAGGTGTTAAATAGCAACGAAGAGCTTATCGTCGATGACAGTCTTGAGATTAGCGTCGGTTCTATAGAGGTACCTAGTGGCTCCGGATGATCTCATCTACCTATAACGACTTTATTCGGTCCGAATAATTCACTAAAAAGAAAACGGTCGATATTTGAAGTTACAAGTGACACACTCTGTCTGCCAATAGCCATTGCTGTGTGTTTCCTCAAAATATGTAAGAAAGTGAAAATAGCAGAATGGGAAACCTTAATGAGGGAAGACGCTCATCGGACGATACTTGACAATGTGATAAAATACAAAACATGTCCGAAATCCTATTATTATCGAATGCAAGATAAAACAAAAACACAAAAGCAAAAGGAAATGGCTAAAGCTCTTTGTAGAAAAGCAAACGTACCCATAGATAGGCCTTTAGGATTGAACGATATAACACCTTTCGAAAATTTGTTGGACGTAAATGTAAACGTTATTTCGTCCAAACTTGGAAATACATTCGTTAGAGTCGTAAATAATCCAGACCTGAACAACATATTTGTTTACTTGGTGGAATCAGACGGAGTCCAGCACTTTCATGGCATTGCGAACATTTCCGGTTTCTTTGGAGCTAACAATTTTTGCGAAACGTGTTTGAAACCCTATGAACACAAAAAGTTCCATTCATGCGAAACAACCTGCGTGGTATGCGAAAGTAAAGATTGCACCATGAAAAATCCATTGTCATGCAGGAGTTGTCATAGAGAATGTAGATCGTATGAATGTTTCGAGCGTCATCGAAAACGCGAGGGTAACTCGCAGTCAAAGTGTGAAACCAGATACCGATGTACTACCTGTAAGAAGCTTATGGAATATGAACACCGAAAGCCGAATCAACATGTGTGTGGAGAATGGCTATGTACATTTGCGAACAGTATTACGTCGGACCGCACCACTGTTACCACAGAGCTACCGTAAACGACCCAAAGAAAAAAAAATTATCTTCTATGATTTTGAAACAAGACAAGACGAGAAAATGCAATGTGAAGAAAGATATCTTCCTACAAACAAGAAGTGTAATTTATGTGAAGGTCAACCAGAACGGTGTGAAGAATGTAGAAGATGTCAAAACTGTAATCAAAGCTGGTGTGGTTTATTCCAACACGTGGTGAACTTTGGTATTTTACAATCGTCCTGTCAGAAATGTCAAGACCAAGAACTCACGGCAGACTCGAGATGTGAAAACACGTCTTCAGTGGAGATGACGCAGCCAGACAGTTCTGCATGCATGTTTTGCAAGAGCACTACAAAGGCTCAATATTAGTGGCTCATAATGCCAAGGCCTTCGATCTTTACCCTATATTAGAGGTCCTCATCGATCGTCACGTTGTACGTCCAGATAAGATCATATACAATGGCACTAAGGTGATGTACATGCACATAGCAAAGAAACTTGACCTCACGTTTGTCGATTCACTCAACTTTCTACCCATGAAATTGGCCAATTTCCCCAAGGCATTCGGACTAGAGGAGATGTGCAAGGGTTACTTTCCACATAAGTTTAACCGAAAAGAAAATCAAGAATACATAGGACCTTATCCACCAGCTGACAATTACGGATGTGATTATATGAGTTTCGACGATAGGAACAAATTCTTGGCATGGCACCGTACAAAATCTGAAGATATCTTCCACTTCAAGACTGAAATGTTAAAATACTGCCGTTCCGACGTCGATATCTTACGACGGGGGTGTTTACAGTTCCGTGACATAATGATGGAAACGACCAACGGAGTTGATCCTTTCGACTATGTCACGATAGCCGGTGCTTGCATGGGTATCTTCAAAACTCTATTCCTCAAAGAAGAACACGAAATCGAGATCAGAGATCATTTAAGTAATCAATCCACGTGGCTACCTGAAAGGTTCATCGATGGAGATCGGCAAGTGTTGACCGCTAATGGCTGGACGTCCGTGTCGATATTAGACAATCACCTCACTCCCGGACATAGGAGATTCCTAAAAAGTCCCATAGGTATGGTACCTCCAGACGGTTATTCAAACCGTGACAACTACAGTAAATCATCCATCCAATGGTTAGAATGGTTGATGAATCACTCTGGAGTACGAATAAAACATGCCCTCAATGGGGGTGAATTTCGAATACCCGGAACAAATTATTGTGCAGATGGCTACGACGAATCCACTAAAACTATCTACGAATTCCATGGATGTGTTTATCACGGATGTTTGAAATGTTTTCCACACGATCGTAGCACCACCACTCACTCCACGACGAATCAGTCCATGGAGGAGCTCTACGTTGTTACCAAGAAACGGGAGACAGAAATAAAGTCGCTAGGATACAAATACGTTGCCATCTGGGAACATGAATATCAGCATCAATTAATAAGTAATGTAGACATGAAGTGTTTCGTAGAAAGTCTTGATATTCAAGACCGACTCAATCCTCGAGACAGTTTTTTCGGTGGTCGAACAAATGCCATTCGATTACACCACAAGGTACAACACGAAAACGAGACGATCGAATATTACGACTTTACGAGTCTATATCCATGGACGGATAAGTACTGTCGCTACCCCGTTGGTCACCCAAAAAAAAACGGAAGACTTTCAAGACATATCGAATTACTTTGGAGTAGCCAAAGTGAAAATATTAGCACCAAGAGGATTGTTCCATCCAGTTCTACCGTACACGTCAAATGGAAAGCTTAAGTTTCCGCTCTGTCGCACATGTGCCGATAAAGAAAACAAAGATCATGCACGTGTAACGAGGAACAGCGTGCATTTGTCGGAACCTGGTGTACGCCAGAACTTGTGAAGGCCTTAGATAAAGGCTACAGACTTCTCAAAATGTACGAAGTATATCATTTTGAAGAATGCACAAAATACGATCGGGAGACAGGAGAAGGAGGCCTGTTTGCGCAATATGTGAATACATTCTTGAAAATAAAACAGAAAGCATCTGGTTGGCCAGAAGGTTGCGTGTCAGAGGAACAGAAATGGGAATACATTCGCCTCTACGAGGAAAAAGAGGGAATACGGTTAGACTACGACAAGATCAAGAAAAACCTCGGATTAAGAAGCTATGCCAAACTCTGTCTAAACAGTTTTTGGGGTAAATTTGGTCAAAGACTAAGGCTAAAACAGTCGCGCTTCATACACGAATCCGAAGCGGACGTGTTCTTCCAGATGTTATCGGATCCAAAAAAGGACGTACACGACTTTCACATCATCACACCCGAGATACTTCAACTCGAGTGGTCGGACGATCCACTCTTTCTTCCTCTGGACACAAAGACAACTATTTTTTTAGCATCTTTCACTACCATGTGGGCACGACTACGCCTATACTCCGTCATAGAACAAGTCGGAGAGGATTGCTTGTACATGGATACAGATTCGGTGATTTTCGTCGATAGAAACGGTACTCATGTAAAGAATCTTCCCGTTGGAAATTATCTTGGCGAACTAACAAACGAGATTTCACGTGAGCAAAAACATATCGTAGAGTATGTTTCAGGTGGACCAAAAAATTATGCCTATAGGACCGCTGACGGCTCCGAGGTCAGTAACTGTGCATGTCTCTTTAAATCCGCTGTTATTTTCTCTTCCACTTCTTTTAGTTTTGTCATTCGATATTCTTCTGCCATTTTACCGTCGATTTCTGAATATCTGGATGTTTCCATTGCGAAGTAAATCGTTCTAATGATCGTAAATTCATTGGTGGAAGTCTATATATATATACATATTTAGTCCACAGAAATATTAATATTGTCCGCAATCGAACGGATTGCATTCTGCACATTGTAACATTCCTATTTGGTTCGCGTGATCTTCTGTGCATCATATACTGACATCGTTTAGCTCGGGAACAAAGTCGCGCATTACTGACATAGAGTTTGACAACTGGCCCCATTTTTCTTTGTTTATCATAATGCCTCTCTTAGTAGGCATTGGTTTATCAGAGTCTTTTGGTTTCCACCAGTGCCTCAAATTTACAACGGGGTATTGGTGGTTCATTGAAGCATAAATTCCTCCACCTAAGTGTAGACTTTCCTCTTCCCCGGTGGTTGTATCTGAATAATAATTTTCGAAGTATTTATCTATATCTTCTTTGAATGATTCTAAAAGTCTCCATCTGCATAGTGAGAGTGTAACGCCTTTCTTTGTAGGATATACATCTTTGTCGTATTTGTGAAATTGTCTAATGTGAATTTGGAGTTGATTATTGTACGTCTTTGCCACCACATATAGTTCGTCTCCTATGTGAAGCATACAACGTTCATCTGGCTTTTGTTGGAAGCATTCGTCGTCTTCTATTATCAAGGTATTCTGTGAGTCGTGGTCTTCATGTGACTGAACATTTTCTGTCTTCAACCTCTTAATTGCCACTGATGTATCTTCCTTCAGTTCTTGCTCTACTGATTCGTCTTCTAATGCTCGCTTTGAGGACATGACTACCATCTGTTTGAAACGTAGTGTGGTATTGTGTATTTTATAGTGTATTGCGATTTAATGATATGTACGTTCTTCAGGTTTTTTATTAGAGTAGTTAAATTTCATCCTTTCATGTTGTGAGAATATTCATATGACATGTCCATCAATTTTGACCGTTTTATGGATAAAAACAATTTTTATGATTTGGTGACATTGATATATGAGGTTTGTGGGTTGTTTTATGTCGGTACTTACTTTTCTTGTCTTTGATATGTCAATCATTTTTGACATATTAATTATCATATGAGGTCATTTGAGTAATTTCATTGTTTACTTATTTGCATATTTATGACGTCACAACCTCTCAGCCAATCAGAATCGTGGATTAGAAGACGGCATTACTACTTTTATTTATATTTTTGTTGTATTTTCAAGTGTGGATCGGAGTAAATCTTAGGGAGTAAAATATTTTTTCCTCCATCTTCGAGATCAAAATATTTATTTTCAACAAAGTATACGCGAAAATATTTATTTTAAAAATCTTCCCAGCCCCCTCTCTCCCCCTCAAAATCAAATGGTCGTCCCCTAAAAAGCAGTGACAGTGTTTGTTTTGTCCTTAGGATCTTAAAATTTTGTTTCATTATTTCGTGTCTATCGCAATTATATGTATTTGACTGTAATTTACTGCGTTTGGTTTTCTTCTATTGTATGACACTTTTGACTTACCCTATATCAGAGTGGATGCTGGAATGCACGTGTGCATATAAAATCGATCTAAGCTTGGTTATCAAGGGTTAATTTTATGAATACAAATTGATATGTGTAGTAAAATAAATACCTTCTTCTTTTCTTAGATAAAAAAAACTATCTAATAATGATTTATTACATTTAACAGGCGAATGAATGAATGCTGATATGCTTAATAGAGTGACGGAAGACCGCCCCCTCTCTCTCTTTTATTTTTTTAGGGGGAGGGGCGAACGTCCCCTCCGCCCCTCTCTGGATCCGCCACTGATTTCAATCATCAATGTCGGAAATTAATACTGTGATTTACGACAGACTTACATCTATATTCTATACACATTGAAATCTTAGCTCATGGCTTTAATAAATCATCAAATCTTACATTATGAACCAACATCTTGGCCTTCTATTCTAAACAAGTTTTCGATGATTAATTAATATTTCTATGTGAAAGCGAATTCTGATTATTTCCCTTTAATTAAAAATACATGATATCTCGGGTACGGATCTGTTGAAGTTTCCGGATCAGTAACAAAAGATTTTTTTTTTTACCAATGATACAGTTTCAGTTACTTTTGAAGGCATGGTCACTAGTGTTCCTCGAACTACGAAACTTTTAGTTTTATTAAAAATAATATTCTTCATCAGTGTAAAATCTGCAAAAATCACTTCAAATTTCTGAGGTATGTACGTGACCTTGGTCACTTTGGTCATGTGACATAGTTTCATAAATATGCTGTTCACATCAACGCGGATTTTTGATGATTAGCTCCGCACATTAATTTGGCGGTAGGCACTATCGCAAATTACCGTTTAAATGAGCAATAAAGGATAATTCATGCAACATTTGATTTTTCAAAATGCTGAACAGCTTGGGGGAAGCAGGGTCCTATGTTAAACCATGTTCCATGATGGAGTCAATTTTCCATTTCCAATTGACACCACAATATTTTATAAAGACTCTCACCATAATCCCATGCACAAATACGTTATAAACTTTGACGTGGTTTCCCAGAAGAAGCGCTTGTAGGCATTTTCCACAGGATATTATTATTGTATTAAACAACTGAAGATTACACAAATATGAGTTATTACAATGTGTGGTATTAGCTATAGATCACAGCACAGTAATATTTCAAAAGGAAAAAGGGGGAGTGCCTTATAAAATCAAAGTGCTGAAAGCATTGATGGAAGTTGTTGCTTTCTGTGTTTTTTTTTATTGCGTGTAACAATATTTCATTTGTTTTACAATAACTGTTAAACGGGCATTATCTGCCAAATCGCAAATTTTTGTTACTCATAAAAATTATCAGATATGATTGATGCTTTAATAAAACGTGTTTCTGTAACATATAAATGTTATGAAATGTACACTTATCGGGGAAATAATGTGCAACTGGTCGTGTTTTGAGATCGATCAAGAAATGGACACCATCTTATTAATTATCGACATTGTTTACGGAGTTTGTCGAATCGTCATTAAATCAGTACAACAATGCACTTATTT
>MJUT01057118.1:467975-479485 GCA_002080005.1 Gigantidas platifrons
GCGAGGTCAAATTATTTGCTTGCAAGCAAATAATCAATCGATGGTAATTTTCGTTCTCAAAAGGCGGAAAGTGGTTCGATAAGCTGTTTAATGTGAAATATTTACCTTCATTTCATCATTTTAATGCTATTTACCAATTTCCAAAGCATATATTTTTTTGGGGTCAAAATCGTAACTAATGCTCATTTAAGCATTTGAAGCAACTAAAACAGTTATTGAAGAATCACTCCAAACAAGATGATGTTTTATGTTCAATAATATTAGTATTTGATTTTTTTCGCAGATCACATAAATAAATCCCAACCTTAATCCTGTTATAGGTCGAGGGATGATACCAGGACCTATATGAAAATGGCTATGTTATAATCTGTTTATCACATATTTAACCATGACTGAAATAAATAAATTGTAAATGAATAAATGAATTTATGTTTATTCATCAACATAACAACAAAATAAATAACGTAAAAATCAACAAAATAATTCACCGTATTTATCACAGGTATTGAACATAACTTTTCAATAATTATAAATCAGACTTCCAATTCTTATCATTTATATTTTTGTCATAAAAAAATATTGTCACATTTCCCTGAATATTTGAGTATGGGAATTCTGTTATTTTGGAGTTGGGCAAAATGGAAGTCATCACGATAACCGTTTGCTTATTATAGTTATTACTAGTAACCGTTGACTGGACAGAGTTATTACTGATGAAAATTAGAGTAACTGTTTTATTTTCATAGTTCTCAATAGTCGATGCGATGGCGTAAATATCACATTCGCCATCACTAAGATATCTACTGATGGAAGCTTGCAATAAATCGGGTTCGTAATCCTGTTTGAATTTCGGACGCGCTCCTCCCTACACATAACCCTATAAACCCTTCCCTCATCCCCATAATCTTCATCATCGTCATCACTATCAGTATCATAATCTGCCCCATATATTGGTCGACTCTGTGACATGTGTCTTCACTACTTGGCATTTCCTCCATAGCTAAATTGTGCTCATTCATTTCCTTGACTTGGTCCTCCACTTGCTTGGATGCTATAACAGGGTTTCAGCTGAATTTTATTATACTACGGTCAAATGACCTAACTCATATAAATTCATCAGGCCTTTCGTCCTGAAAGGCACTTATTCAATTAGTCAATTGTGTCCTAATTTGTCTAAAACTTATAAAGTCATTTAATGCATACTTATTTATAATATTTGGAATTGAAAGCCAGACAGGTTTTCAGAGGTCACCATCTCTTTCCAAAAAAAAAATTAAACTTCAGTGAACATAAATAGAAAATCAAATTCCCCAATGAGGAATGAGTCAAAGACTTAAGAGAAGGCTTCCCTAAATAGGTTACAAAAAATCTGCTTTGAAGTAAACATTTTGTAGATTTTTTTTAACATAAATAAAGCAAAGTATTTTATTTAAATTCACAGAGAAATACAAAAAAATAGTGGATCTTTTCAACCATTTGTGTTAATCAGGAAAAAACTTGTAATATTTGTCCATTTCAAAGGTTTCAATATTTCCCAAAAACCTAAATCAAGTCCTCTATCGTATTTTGCACAAAAGACGTTTAAATATGGTGCCAAATTGATATCCGATAATCTTTGCGTGTCCGGTCCGCAGCAATTTTTAATCTTATATTTCATTGATATTTTCGTTTTTGTCAATGTCCTTGAACTTCATCAAACCATGGAACGATAAATAACATTAAAAGAGTTTTGATCTGGCGTTTCACTTTAGTTTTAATCAAAATAAGTTATGGACAAATTGGATATCAAACAGGGCTCTTTTATACAACAAACCCAGTATTTTACACCGGACAGTCGATCCGGTGGAAGGTAAACCAATGTTTGGTTACGTAACCATAAAATGAAAGTAGAATCGTATATTTACGCGCAGTGAGATCTTTTTGGCCAATAAATGTCGTTTCCCCATTTATTTAAAGATTGAAATTAATTATTTAGTACAAATATTTGTTCCAAACTATAAAAATAGTGATGATAAGCATGAACAGCTATTGTGATAGATGGATTATATTGTCAATTTACACCTTGTTTCCTTTTTGAATCCGCCTTTGATTTTGCTACATTTTTGTATTTGTCTATTGAATTGGGTGACAACATAGGAAGTATGTTGCATGGCAACAACCTCCAAAAATGAGTTAGGTCGCTGGATCTAACAACTCATACAAGCCTATCACCAATACGTCGTGGGTTCGCGCCAGGCTTTATAAATTACAAAAAAGGTACACTCGACTCACAGCCGCAAGTGATAAAGTTTACCAGTTGCTTGCCCATGATCGGTGGTTCTCTCCCGGTATTCCGGCTTCCTCCACCAATAAAATTGGTCGCCATGATATAGCTGAAATATTTTTGAAAGTAGTGTTAAACACCAAAAATCAATCAATCAAAAATCATCTACTTACCAAGTTCCATATAATTTGGTCAAGCTGTTTCAGAGGAAAAGCTGTTATAGAAATTGACCAATAAGAAACAAGACTTGCCTATGACAGCCATATTTGTTATTGAATAGGGACAAAATGAGTAAATATCGAGGAACTTCCATAGATACTTCGTATCATTTGGCTAAGCACCTTCAGAGATTTTTAGAAATCGGCAAATCAGAAACAAAAATCGCCTGTGGTGGCCAGGTTTGTTAATGGATCGATACGAAATGAGTAATCGTTACAGATGACCTCCCATAGATGCATCCTACCAAGTTTCGTTACATTTGGCCAAGCGGTTTCAGAGAAGATTTTTAAAAATAGGCCAATCAGAAACAAGAATTGCATGTGGCGGCCATGTTTGTTAATGGATCGGAGCGAAATGTGCAATCTTAATAGAGGACCTACCATAGATGCTTACTACCAAGTTTCAATTCATTTGGCTAAGGGGTTTCAGAGGAGAAGATTAAAATGTGAAAAGTTAACGAACGACGGATGCCAACTGATGGCAAAAGCTCACTTTGCCTTTGGCAAGGTGAGTTAAAAAGCTATTATGGCTGGTCAGTCAGTACTGTCGCGTGCCATCCCTTAGTACTATGTATTTGGAAATGGAACAGACCTCATTAGCTCAACTGTATTTATTTGAAAATAGTTGAGGAATAACCAGAGGCTCTCAAGAGCCTGTATCGTTCAATTGGTTATAAAAAGAACCAATTGGTCCTATGTAAAAACTATGTACTGCTGTGGCGGCCATCTTGGATTTAGGATCGGAATAAAAAACCCGAACTTTTTAGAGGACCTTGAAATGATTATTCTTGGACAGTTTGGTTTCAATTGTCCAAGTGGTTTAAGAGAAGAAGCGTTTTGAAACATTTTTCCCATAGGGTCCAATGATAAACTAAGCCCTGCCTTAGCCGCCATTTTGAATTTTATATCGGAACAAAAAACATATAGTATGTAGCGGACCATCCAATGAACATTCATGTACAGTTTGGCTTTAATCATATTTGTAGTTCTGAGAAGAAGCCATTTGAACATTTTCCTATACATGTAGGATCCAATGTTAATCTATTTCCTGCAGTGGAGGCCATCTTGGATTTCCGATCGGCATAAAAAACCTAAATTTTGTAGAAGACCTTCCAATGATCATTCCTGGGCAGTTTGGTTTAAATTGTCCAAGTGCTTTCAGAGAGGAAGCTTTTTGAAACTTTTCCCATAGGGTCCAATGTTAAACTAAGTCCTGCTGTAGCTGCCATCTTCCATTTTATATCGGAACAAAATATCTAAACTTTGTAGAGTACCATCCAATGAACATTACTGTCTAGTTTGGATTCAGTCTGATTTGTAGTTTCTGAGAAGGCATTTGAACATTTTCCCATAGGGTCGAATGTTAATCTATGTTCTGCGGTGGTGGCCATCTTGGATTTCCAATCGGCACAAACAAAAACTTTGTAGAGGACCTTCCAATGATCATTCCTGGGCAGATTGGTTTCAATTGTCGAAGTGGTTTCAGAGAAGAAGCGTTTTGAAACATTTTTCCCATAGGGTGCAATGTTAACCTAAGTCCTGCCATAGCCGCCATTTTGAATTTCAGATCGGAACAAAACACCTGCGCTGGCGGGCATCTTGGATTTCCGATCATCATAAAAACAGAAACTTGGTAAAGAACATTCCAATGATCATTCATTTACAGTTTGGGTCCAGGTGAACTAACTAGTTGTGTGTTAAGGTTCACTGTAGCCAAGATGTTCAATTGTATTGATATAAATCATAGGATTATGCTAATATCAGAAAACAAAGGCACATGCTTTATTTAAAATCATTCACCACACCTACATTGTATATATCATATTATTAAGGTTTATCACCAGCATGTACATGTATTCTAATGTGTGTGTGTAAGTTATAATTCTGATTAAATCCTTTACCACATACATAAGGTTTATCCCCAATATACGTATGTATTGTAATGCGATTTTGTAAATTAGAATGTCGACTAAAAACTTCACCACATATATGACATTTACAAGGTGTACATGTATCACGTGAATGTATTCTAATGTGTATCTGTCAATGAGGATTTTGACACTTTACCACATACCCGGTATATGACATTTATAAGGTTCATCACCAGTATGTATTCTAATGTGTCTCTGTACATTGTAAGTTACCATCTTACTAAATTTTTTACAACATACATCACATAATGACATTTATAAAGTTTATCACCAATATGGTTCTAATCCTTTACCACATATATGACATTTATAAGGTTTATCACCTGTAAATATGTGCTCTAATGTGTCTCTGTAAGCTAGAATTATGGCAAAATCCTTTACCGCATATATGACATTTATAAGGTATGTCTTCTAATGTGAGTCTTTAAGTTAGAATTCACACTAAATCCATTACCATATACATTTATAAGGTTTATCACCTGTATGTGTTCTAATGTGTGTCTGTAAGCTACCATTCTCACTTAAATTTTTTCCCACATATATCACATTTATAAGGTGTTTCACCAGTATGCATTATCATGTGTGTCTGTAAGTTACCATTCTCACTAAACACTTTACCACAAACATCACATTTATAAGGTGGATCACCAGTATGTGTTCTAATGTGTCTCTGTAAGCTAGAATTATGGCAAAATCCTTTACCGCATAAATGACATTTATAAGGTGTATCACCTGTATGTCTTCTAATGTGAGTCTTTATGTTAGAATTCACTCTAAATCCTTTACCATATATATCACATTGATAAGGTTTATGACCAGTATGTGTTCTAATGTGTGTCTGTAAGCTACCATTCTCACTAAATCCTTTATTACATATATGACATTTATAAGGTTTATCACCAGTATGTGATCTAATGTGAGTCTGTAAGTTAATATTATCACGAAATCCATTACCACATATATATGACATTTATAAAGTTGATCTAGTGTGTGTCTGTAAGTTACAATTATGGCTAAATCCTTTACCACAAACATCACATTTATAAGGTTTATCACCTGTATGTGTTCTAATGTGTCTCTTTAAGCTATAATTATGACTAAATCCTTTACCACATACATCACACTGATAAGGTTTATCAACAGTATGTGTTCTCATGTGTGTCTGTAAGTTACCAATTGCACTAAATCCTTTACCACATATATCACATTCATACGGTGTATCACCTGTATGTATTATAGTGTGTGTCTGTAAGTTCCCATTCTGAATAAACACTTTACCACAAACATCACATTTATAAGGTTTATAACCAGTATGTGTTCTAAGGTGTCTCTGTAAGTGACAATTCAGATTAAACACTCTTCCACATACATCACATTTACAAGTTTTATCACCAGTATGTGTTCTAATGTGTGTCTGCAAGTTACAATTATGGCTAAATCCTCTACCACATACATCACATTTATAAGGTTTATCACCTGTATGTGTTCTAATGTGTGTCTTTAGGTTAAAATTATATTACATTGTAAGTTACCATCTTACTAAATTTTTTACAATATACATCACATTTATAAAGTTTATCACCAATATGGTTCTAATCCTTTACCACATATGTGACATTTATAAGGTATATCACCTGTATGTCTTCTAATGTTTGTCTGCAAGTTAGAATTCACACTAAATCCATTACCATATACATTTATAAGGTTTATCACAAGTATGTGTTCTAATGTGTCTCTGTAAGCTAGAATTATGGCAAAATCCTTTACTGCATATATGACATTTATAAGGTGTTTCACCAGTATGCATTATCATATGTCTCTGTAAGTTACCATTCTCACTAAACACTTTACCACAAAAATCACATTTATAAGGTGTATCACCAGTATGTGTTCTAATGTGTCTCTGTAAGCTATCATTCCGATTAAATCCGTTACCACACACATCACATTTATAAGGTTTATCACCAGTATGTGTTCTAATGTGAGTCTGTAAGTTATAATTCACACTAAATCCTTTACCACATATATCACATTTATAAGGTGTATCACCTGTATGAATTTTAATGTGTCTCTGTAAGATATCATTCCGATTAAATCCGTTACCACACACATTACATTTATAAGGTTTATCACCTGCATGTGTTCTAATGTGTCTATGAAAGTTAGAATTCACTCTAAATCCTTTACCACATATATCACAAGTATAAGGTGTATCACCTGTATGTATTCTAATGTGAGTCTGTAAGCTACCATTCTCACTAAATCCTTTATCACATATATGACATTTATAAGGTTTATTACCAGTATGTCTTCTAATGTGAATCTGTAAGTTAGAATGCACACTAAATCCTTTACCACATATATCACATTTATAAGGTGTATCACCTGTATGTATTTTAATGTGTCTCTGTAAGCTATCATTCCGATTAAATCCGTTACCACACACATCACATTTATAAGGTTTATCACCAGTATGTGATCTAATGTGAGTCTGTAAGTTAATATTATCATGAAATCCATTACCACATATATGACATTTATAAAGTTGATCACCTGTATGTGTTCTAATGTGTGTCTGTAAGTTACAATTATGGATAAATCCTTTACCACAAACATCACATTTATAAGGTTTATCACCTGTATGTGTTTTAATGTGTGTCTTTAAGTTACAATTATGACTAAATCCTTTACCACATACATCACATTTAAAAGGTTTATCACCTGTATCTGTTCTAATGTGATTCTGTAAGTTAGAATTATGACTAAATCCTTTACCACATACATCATAGGTATCAGGTTTATCACATGTATCTTTCCCATCATAATTTTGAAATAGATCATTGGTTGTTAAATGTTTACCAAATACATCAAAAGACTGCATTTCATCTCCAGTGTGTGATCTCCTGTTATATAAAGTGTAACCATCACCACATTTGAAGACGTTTTCAGTATTTGTATCATGTGATTGTTTCTTGCAGTCTATTAAGTCATCCATTATTTTCCTTCCAAATATTTCTGAAAAAATATTTTATAAATATAAATTAAAAGAAAAAAAAAAGAAAACTAGACTCAATCACTTAGTAAAGATGTTGAGTCAATTATATTTACATATCTCTAAAAGAAAAACCGTAAATATTTACATGGCATTTTGTTGTCGCTGGCATTATACAGCAGTCAGCTGCCAGGAAAATTCCTTTTGCCAAATATGCTAAGATTTTCTATTATTAGTTTTGTTGGTGGTAGCATAGGGGCTTGGTTCGAAATATTTTTATCCCTCGACTGACATCTCTAAGAAAACTACAAGGTAGGAATCTCCCATGTCAAATTTGCATACTTCACTTTTTCAAAATAGTGTTATAATGGTGTCTTGGTTTGATTCACCATCATATTGGTATCACTTTGAAGCATATTATTTATATTAAATATATTTTTGATATTTGTATTTCTTTTTGTCATCATCTTTACCTATGTGTCACTTTTAAGTCATGCTTAACATGATTTGTAGGCAATGGAACTTCCGTCCGTACTGTTTACAGATGAACGTAGCACCAAATTCCTACATGCAATTTGATTGGTTAGTGATTTTGATGCTCAATAGCAGTGCTCCAAAACGGGAGGATTGTGATAATTCTCAGCCTCTGCTATAACTTCATTCGTCATATTTATATTTGTGTATTCGTCTTTGATAGCTAGAATCAGTACACAACTACAACAACGTTCTTTACAATCCTCTCCTGATGACTTTTGAAATATTTAGTTGAAAACAACCTGAAACATGTTTAAGATAGATAAAAAACGCAATGGTTGAAGAACAATATTTAAGAGAAATTTTCTAGTTCATTAATTATTTTTTAACAAAGTAAAATTAATTCTTCATTTACAAATAAAACAATTCAACTCTTAAACATACTGGTAACTAAAAAGGTTCAAACATATTCAACCGTGCTTCGATCCCGATTGAGATGTTCTTTAACCATTTAACCGCATGGTTAAAACCACATTGAAAAAAACGCTCTGAAACCATAAAACAGTTTAAAACCAGGTTAATGGTTAAAGGAAAAGACCAGTTAGTTGAAAAGTTGTTTTAATTCAATTCATTATAACTTATTATTTAAAAAAAAACACCATTATTAACATTAATATACCCAATTAAAAATATGAATATTTGGAATTTCCTGTCGTAGTGTAAGCGGCCATGACACCTCTTCATGTGACGTCACGCAGTCAGATCATGTCAGTTGAATAAATAACATGTATCTGACTCTTTTCAACATCGTGCCCGTTTGGTTATGTTTTAATATCAGATCAACTGCAATACAATGTTTTTAATTGTATATCGTTCTAATTTTGTTCTTAATATTCCCATCTCATGTTACATTTTCATAAAACAAAGGAGTTTATTTGTACGGTGAAAAAGGGGAAAGGGGTTCTACGTATAATTTCATGTTTTACGTGATTGGCCGTAGGTTAAATAACTGTCAGTTTTAAGTCGTTTTATGCTTACACATGTTTTTTTTCTTTTTTGTCCCCAATGCTGTCGTACTTTCCCGCGTTTTTCGTGGTCACTGGTCGATGTGTTGACAAGGATAGTCCTGACCGGTAATTACAAAAAAAAATTCTTCTCACATTTTCCCTTTCGTTAGTGCAATAAAATACTTGACATGAAGTCATAATGATATTGTAAATATCAAAAGATAAATATACGACGGTATTTTACGATTTACATAATTTTTAATGATAAAATTGCAACTGATACAATGCTGACATATACCGACTTTTACTACGTCACAGGCAAGATAAATCCGAGAATGGATTATGACTTTTGTCTCCTCCAAAATGAAGAGTTTTGAAAAATGGCGATCCCCATTATTTGGTGCTACAGGCAACTTCAATCATCAAATTCTACCTTACGGTATACTATTTTTAACATTCATTAACACAAATGTCTTTTATTTACTGTCATTTAACTTTTCACGCTAACTTGTTAAGACCATGATGGCCTTTTCCTTTAAGAATTAAAAAACAGGCCTATACTTAAATTTATTCTCAAACCAGAGGCTCTCAAGAGCCAGTATCGTTCACCTGGTTACAAAAAGAACCAATTGGTCCTATGTAAAAACTATGTCCTGCAGTGGTAGTCATCTGGGAATTTCGATCAACATAAAAAACACAAAGTTTGTAAAGGTAAAAGGTAAAAGGTAAAATATATTTAGGCTTAAAAATTTCAAAATCATACACAAGTGTTTAAAAATTTCTCGTTAATTTAAAAATTAAACATGAAACTGCCATCATTAACAGAAACTTCAATCCACTCATTGTAACTGCTGAGAACTTTCTCACCAAGGATAGCCCATGAAAGCCATTCAGCTTATTTCCATTGGGGTCCTTTACAAGTATCAGCTTAAAGTTCAAGTGGATATTAAAAGATTAACATGAGCGGGTAGAGGGATCACTTAATTTTAAAATAAGTACATTATCTATGAAATATATATATATAATTGTCATTATTATGATATGACACGTCTTTCCCGTTCTTCACTGGTATGTATCAGGTGGCACTTCACTTCTTTTTTCTAAATATTTGCAAATCATTGATGGATTTGATCGAATCGGGCAGAGAATTCCAATCATGGATTCCATTGTAGAATTTGTAGTAAAACGTTGTTGATTCGATGCCTTTAATCTTTGGTGTAACATAATTAATCTGACTTGATCTAGTATTATGGGCATGATGTACATTAATTTTGATGAAATTATTTTTCAAATAAGAAGGTCATTTATCATAATAGATTTTATGAGCATGGTTCAATCGAAGCTGTTTTACTGTTTTCAATATTTAAAAATCCTAGAATAGATAATTCAGCTTGCTTTATACTAGTTCTTGGGCCCATGCTTTTAATTAATCTATATAGCTAACTGTTTTGTTTTGTGCCACTTGCAGTTTGTTTTTTAAAGCACGAGTTATACCAGCGTACCAGGAGGAACAAGAATAATCAAAATGGCATTGAATAAGTGCCATACTTAAAGTTTTCCGCGTTTCGGCAGATAGACAATTTGCCTTTCTATACATAAACCTCAACCGGGAATTAACCTTTTTAATAATAGAGTTAGCTGTTTTTTCGCCAGACAGGTTTTGATCAATGTCAATGCCTAAATATTTAACACTATTTTGTGAATTTATTATATGACCATTACAGTTAATTTGAAATTCAGTTACATTTTTTTATTTTCTTTTTGGACCAAAAAGAATGCATACTGTTTTACCAAGGTGGAGAGAAAGTTTGTTGTCAACGAGCCATTCACTACAGGATTAGAGTTCTTGACCAAGTTTTTGAGAGATAAATTAAGGATTTTTATGAGAAAACATAATAGTACTGTCATCTGCGTACAGAAGTAATTTATAGTCTGAGTTAATGCTTATGGACATATCATTGACATAATAAAGGAAAAGTAAAGGTCCTAGAATACTTCCCTGTGGAACACCACAGCTAATGTTTGCTGGGTTGGATTCTGTGCCATTAACATTAACCAACTGTTGTCTGCCTGTTACATTTTTGTAAATACGATTCAAACCATTTAATGTTAGATACTCCCATAGCTTGAAGCTTGTTGCAAAGAATTTGATGATCGACCGTATCGAATGCCTTTTGAAGATCTATCATTACCATACCAGTGAAGAGGCCTTTAGATGTTTGAGATTTAATATGATCAAAAAGATGAATAAGGCAGGTATCGGTGGAATAAGCGCTTCTGAAACCAGATTGAAGTTCATATAGCAAGTTTTTTTTTTTTTACTAAATATGATTCTAGCTGTATATATACTGTTTTTTTTTGTTTTTTTGTTGTTGATATAATACACAGTATACTTATTGGTCTATAATTTCCAACCTCTGTTCTATTGTTTTTCTTAAATAATGGTTTGACCCGTGCTGATTTTAATTGATCGGGAACTATACCACTCGTTATTGATAAATTTACAATGAAATTGATGGGCTTTGTTAGTGTTGTAGCCGCATCTTTGACGAACCTTGCTGGAATGTCGTCTAACCCTGTGCTTTTAAATGAATTAAGATGACACAATTCCTTATATATAAATTC
>MJUT01057118.1:485783-499544 GCA_002080005.1 Gigantidas platifrons
TCAACAATCTATATTTTTAGTAAAAATGCACAAAAATCAAATTCCTTACCACATGCACATCTTTGATATATGTAAAAATAATCTACAATATAAAAACTTCCTAGCGTAAAAACTGTAGGAGGAGTTGCGCGGACAAACCATGTACCCTTTTTGCCAAATTCACCAAAAAATGACTAAGTTCAACAATCTATATTTTTGGTAAAGATGCACAAAAATCAAAATCCTTACCACATGCACATCTTTGATATATGTACAAATGATCTGCAAAATAAAAACTTCCTAGCAGAAAAACTGTAGGAGGAGTTGCACGGACAAACCATGTACCCTCTATGCGGACAGACAGACAGACAGACAGGGTGAAACCTATATACCCCCCCAAACTTTGTTTGCGGGGGGGTATAAATATATACCATATACCTTACATGTACAAATGTACATTTGTGTATATTATACCAAGGTACTTAAGTTTCAATTTTGATTGTAACTACCACCGCGACAATTTTTTGCCACAACGGACGGCAGGATGGCATTGAGCGTGGAAAAAATTTAATATTAAATTTTATATTACGGTAAATATTTTATAATAAAATACTTTCCATTGCTATAAAAAAAAGTATCCTAGTGTACAATAAACAGGTACATGTACATTATTTATTTCCGACGCTGATTATTAAATCATGAGATGCATCTGTAATATTATTTCCGACGATTAATGATAAATCACCTGAACCATCAAATGAGTAACTCATTAATACTGCGCCCTCTAACGGTACTAGTGACCAGCGGGAGCATAATATAATGACTGGATTATTCGGGTTATCAAATGAGATAATCCGGATAATATTTTATACTAAAGTATGAAATATTATGTCCGATGCTGATTATTAAATCACGAGACACATCTATAATATTATTTCCGACTCTCATTAATAAATCACCCGATCCATTAAATGAGCTAATCCAGATAATATTTTATACTAAGGTATGTAATATTATTTCTGACGCTGATTAATAAATCCTATCCGAAAATATTTTATAAATAAAATTTACAGGTAAATATATATATACGGAAAATATATTATAGCCAGAACACTATCAATTTAAATGACAGATTGAGGAATCATCAAACCCATTATAAAACCAATAGAGTCATGTAAGTTTAAATAGTATGTTATATTATATAATATAATTTTGTGTACTCCTAAACCAGAGTGGCTGAGGAAAAGTAACAAGTAACAAAAGAAAGCCTTATGAATATTATTAAAACACTGTAATTGTAATGATTTATATATTTATTTAAAAAATACTGCAGTAAGGCCACACCAAAAAAAATTCTTGTTCTTCAGATTTTCCAGACAAAAATAGTGAGGCAGCGAGCGAAATTTTGTTTTTCCTTTTTTTAAATGAAAATGATGAAGCGAAATTTTTTTTCCCCGCAAATGGAACTAGTTTTCATTGGTTGTGTCCAGTATATATATATGATATCTTGAAAATATTGTGCAAAATTATAATGTGTATCCTCCTGGCTAAAACACTTTGAATGGAAACCACTGTATGAACAACATGGCGGGTGTTGTACAAAAATCAAATCAAATATTTATCAATCTAATCATGGTCCCACAGGGGGCAGTTACATAAATATAACAATTATGATTAATACAGTAAACAGTACATTGCTATAAACAGTAAATGTCAATAATTTTAATTGATAGTATGTTCAGTAGTGATCAGGGGATGTTATACACAGTATATGTGGTACTATTGTACCTGATCTCTGCCAAAGTGCAATCCAGGAAATTCAAGAAGCAGGAACTGCTAACATTTCTGAAGTACCAGAGTTCACCCAGTTTTTGTAGGGGTCTGTGTTGTCTTCTTGTGTCCCATTCTGTTTTTGTCCCCGAATTTCCCGTAGTCCGTACTTTGATGAAACTTTCGTTTCTTCCTTTTCCGTAAATAATTGTACTGTACATGTTACTACACTGGTTATGAGAATTGAGATATTGTATCTGCCTATGAATGATCCTTTTGATTTATTACAAGATATCAACAGTCTTACATTATAGGAGATATCAAAAGAAATCGGGATGTAAACATTTTATTACAAGGCTTCATATCGAAAAAAACGAACTGGAAATGTTTACCGATAACAAAATATACGAAAGATACCGGACAAGAAATGATTTTTTCCGGATTTGAAAAAAAAAAAAATGAAATCGGCAAAAATCAGAGCGGTGATTCCGTCGAACAAGACATCAATTTGGTGTGGCCTAATAAAGAAGTATTTCACTAGCATTAAGTACATATATATTTGCAGCAATGTTAATTAATTAATTGAGAAAATTAGTAACTTATAAAATCAGATTATTTCTTCTATAATATTTTTTCCGCTTGAAAAGTTATAATGTGCAATGTTATCCACGAATATATTTTCATATTAAATTTCTTCCACCTCATCTTCAAAATATATAATAGCATTGGAAGAATATTATATTTACCGAGGCCCCATAGGGCCGAGGTAAATATATTATTCTTGTGTTAATAAATCCTGGTATCCACCGAATTGAAAATCATTAATTGTTTCATTATATGACACATTTTATATGTTGATTTTACCCTTAAAATAAGATTTTATCACGATGTTTTCTTCGGTTTCGTATGGTGCAAGACGTTGGAATGTTATATTCACCATGCATTATGTCGCGTGAGGTGAATATAACGTTTTATCAAAGAACGTTTCTAGGGACGTCAGCCAATCAGATAAAAGAAATATTTATAGTGAATACAATAATCTATATTAAAAATAATCCCCCGGAAAGAATATTATGGAGTATAACATAAATTGTTACATGATCACCTTATTCTACAAAATGATGTATAACATGACTGCCTTTGCTGAACCTCAGTGTAATAGAGCATAACACCTACGTCTTGTCCAGACATTAGGGAAATCCACCGTGAAATTGAAATATCGGATCCGCAGTGAGTGCATAATAACAAACAAATATTTCAATAAATCTGTTATTATCATCAAAGAACAATTAATGAATTCTAAAATTTATACAATCAAAATTACATGTACATGAAAAAGTTCTTCTATTTAATTATAATCTGCTAATTCATGTTTCAATGCTGTTACTATACAGTCAAACCTGCCGTAACGGTCACCTTTATATAAAGGTCACCTGCTCATAACGGTCACTTTCGTGCTCTCCCGGTGCATTTTACTATATATTTTAATTCGATATAGCGGTCACCTGTTCAATGCGGTCAGCGGTCACCATTTATAAGTAATTTTCGGTGTAAAACCCTATGTATAACGGTCAATTTTATTTTAAAAAAGTGATTTCGGAAGATCGGTATTTTTCTCAGATGTACCAAAAATCCTGAGGTGTTACAAAATATATTGACTAATTTAATTAATTAAATAAACAAACACATTTTGTTTTGTGAATCGTAAATGACATAAAGGACAGTTTATCCCCTGGCGTTATTGGGGATTTTTATTCATTACGATGAGAATAGAAATTCACTCACCAAAAATATTTTCTATCTAGTGCATCATGTCAAAATCATCAACATCCATAAATAGGAAAGCTTTGAAATATGACAACAAATTGAAAGCGATAAATCATTGTGATGTTGGGAAAAGTTGTCGGGCTGTGGACGAGGAGATGGGTGTTGGTCATACCCAGATAATGAACATTCTTTAAAGAAAATGCGAGATTCTTTACGATTTTGAAAACAACGTTCCCAGTTCAACCTCGTGTTACTGTACTTTTATTTATTAAATATCTTTATTTATTTATTTGTATGTTTTATTCAAATCATATCATATTGAGATAATTTCATCAACAATAAATGTAAACCAGAGTAAAATTACGACAGGAACAAAATAACAAGTAAAACATTATTAAAAACATAAGATGTAATGAAAAATGTTTATTTACAACTAACGTGCAAAATTTAGTAGAATGTATTTTTCAAGTATTTTACTGCCCTAAGTTACTTGATACAGCTGCTTGCAGTTAACTTTAGGTCTTAATATCAAGCAAATTAATATTTCTCTAATAGATAATTGTTAAATTATATGCTGATGGCCTGTTTTATTCATTGGACTCCAATTTCAACACCTATTTCTGTTGAAATATTCACTTTAGTTGATATATAAAAAAAATATGTCAGGAGTGTAACAAAATTAGGTAAAAATACATGTGTTTTTCATTTGTCATTTGTCAATAACACAAAAATGGATAAAGCAATTTCTATGAAATTTTCAGTGAATGAATTAGTATCATGCATGTGTCTTCAAATGTACTTTTCATATCAGTGTGGACCTTTTTTTTAAGAGAAACAGAAACTTTTGTAATGAGAAATCAAAAAATTACTTTAAAAAATTGTGAAAATACATTAAATTTTATCTCTAAATTAAAAATATTGGTTAAATATGATCGAAAATTAATTTTTGAACTTGGTTGTATCAATAAATTAATAATGTACAATAATTTTTAGAATTACTTCTGTTGTAATTTTGTTGAGAAAAATTGTTAGTGTTACAAAAATATAGATCAAAAGCCATTAATAAAATGTTGAAAATTTTGTTTTTCTTAATTTCTTTCACAAACCGATGATAAATTAGTAAACTTTGACTTATGTGGGTCCTTAAAATTCAATAGGACATCAATTTCCAATTACTTTAATTTTGGTCACCTATGTCACACTTTGGGGTCATTTTTTTTAAACAGCCCTAATGCCAAAATACCGTCCAGAGAAAGACGTCTGAATGAGGAGAAAAAAAAATGTCAAAGAAAATAAAAGTTTAAAATCATTCTTTACTGTGAAAACGTAAGTTATTTAACATATTGCTAAAAAGTGTAATATGGATCTATAGAAAACATTTACAATTAAAATATGAAGAATTTCGAAATTTGATTACTTTTTTTAATCATAATTTTATAAAATTTGAAAAAAGCAATAATGTATGCTTTAAATCAATATTTTGGAGTTTTAGATAAAAATCAAAATTTTTAATTTTTGTAGAACCGGAGATGAACCCATTCAGGCATCTTCCTCATCTCAATCTTTAAAAAGAAAACTAATTGATGAAAACATAGAAAATAATACTTCAGAAATGCCGCGAAAAAGACACAATAGTGGGCATAAAGTAGAATTTGACAATAAGTGGAAAATTAATAGAAAATGGTTATGAATATCACATACAGGTGCCCTTTTTTATTATGACGCTTACGCGTTATAGTGCCTTTTTTTGATTTAGCACCCTGCCCTTTTCAAATCCTGGGTAGAACACTGATAATGATAATCACAAGCCACTTGCAAAATATTATTCAAATTTATCCATGTTTACTAAAGTTATCGCATAAACAAGACACAATTCTCAAAATTGGTGATTTTCAACCCCCAAAACTCTTGCTTCAAATATTTCCATGTTAGAACCCATCCAAGATAATGATAATAACAAGCCACATGCAAAAAATTATTCAAATCTATCCATGGTTACTCAAGATATCGCGTAAACAAAACTCAATCTCTCAAAATTGTTGATTTTTCAACCAAAAATTAAGATTTTCCCCCAAAACCCTCGCTTCAAATATTTCCATGGAAGAACCCATCCAAGATAATGATATTTACAAGCCACATGCAATAAATTATTCAAATTTATCCATGCTTACTAAAGTTATCGTGTAAACAAGAAAGTGTGACGGATGGACAGACAGACAGCCGCTATTACTACATGTATATCCCCTCACCACTATCGCAGGGGGATAAAAATATATGATAAACAACGGAGTTAACATCATCATGATGTTTAGTCCGAGATTCCTCTGCCGTCCGACGGCGGTGTAACCCAAACAGCTTCAAATTATATTATTTCTATTATTTTGAGATGTTTTATGAATAATTAATGATTTATTAGCTCCTCTGTCGTTATTTTTTTTATGAATTTCAACAAAATATCAACCATAATTTATATAATGTTCGATATTTGCAATGAATAGTCGACTTTTACTTTTAAGAAATGACATACCGAATGTCCGATTTTCAAGCTGAACTGTCCACTGTCCTGCCACAATTTCTCAAAAAGTATTATCCAAAAATAATAAACTATATATACATATTATTAATCCTTGAGATATAAGCTTTAATATGGTGCAAAATTTATTTGACAGACATTTGATGAGTTATACGTGATCAAAACAAATATTTTGATACAAATTATCGTCATTTCCACGATTGAAAAATACTATCCTGCCACGATTTAGGGTATCAAATGTCAATATTTCTTTTAAAACTTTATATCAAATTAAAGCCTTTAATCTATTCTTTATTATGAAATTTACATCATGAAAATGACTATCTCATTCCGTTCAAAAGTTATACATATAAACGTACTGAAAAATACCTGTCCTGGTTTTAAAACCTCCCGTTTATAATAGTTATTTTCCAAATTTCATTTTTTAAAGCACTATTAAAAAAAGGGGGCGGGACGAAACGACTCGTGGGGCGAACCGGATTCGGGGCGAAACGACCGGGATTCGAACTGCACAAAATAAAATCGAATCACGACGAATGCTCTCATGTAAATTTAAAGGTCAACTCCGCCCGACCAGTTAAATAAAAAAGAGCAATACATATGCAAATAATTTGGTGCGCTGCATTATACATTGATAGTCGACCCCCCCTCTAATATTGATAGAAACAAGTGCCTGTGGTCGTAGTGCGAGTAGAACAATCCGCTAATATTTCAAAGTCGGGAATTAATATTGTGATTTACGACAGACTTACATCTATATTCTTTACACATTGAACTCATGGCTCAGGGCTTATAAATGATCAAATCTTACATCTTGAACCAACATCTTGGTCTTCTTAAACAAGTTTTCGATGATTATTATGATATTAATATTTCGGATGTGGCAAGCACTAACAACCCTTACAAAGTCGGTGACGGGTCTATATTTATTCCGGAATTTCCCCGCTACTAACAACCTTTACAAAGTCGGTGACGTGTCTATATTTATTCCGGATTTTCACCGCTACCGTTATGAATGATGATGTGCATGTTTTAATAAAATAAAATGCAGGTGCGGATCCAAAAGTTCTTAAAGGGGGGATTTCCAGGAGGTAAAAAAGGGGGAATCCGGAACAAGGTTAATTGGCTTAATAATTTTATGTCTTCATGTAGTAAAAAATGTGTGTTACATGTTTTACGCATGATGATTCTACGAATTTAACAGTGAACCTCGTTTTTATTCTTATATATTGCGCATGGATGTATATTAACAAGCCAGCACCGTACATAGTTATGTAAAGCACAAATTGTCACTGAATAATGTATATACACGTATGAACAAGTCACATATTTTATTAGTGCAAGTTTTTTGTTGGTGCGGGTGTACACCAATGTATATAGTGCATTAATTAGCCATCTACATTGTAGGAGTGCGCCGATATAGAACGGCGGAAAATACCTGTAGAAGAAAAAGAAGAAGTTACAATACATATACCCGTTTTTATTGCTACATGTATTTACATGTACATGTCTGACAAATTGTTTATATTTGTAAAATTGTTGGATTAAATTGGCAAAATGTATGACCAAATAATATTATAAATGTAATTGTTTAAAGCTGATCGTAAATTCACTAACCAACTTGTGTGAATCACATTGACGGTACTTATGCTGGGGTATGGCTAGAATAATTATTATATTTAATACTTAAGATGAGTCATGGGCGGATCCAGAGACTTTGTTGACGGGGGAGGGGCTCAGATATGGAGGAATATTTTCAATAATTGATGGAACCAACTGTAGTCCCAAAGCGGTTCTGGTGTGTAGGTCGGTAAACCTTGTTTTGTTTTCATTTAGCGTAAAGTAGAGAAAAAGTACAGTTCTTGACTTCCTAAAGTAGTCTTCCGGACTCTCTGCTTCAACATTGTCTCTCATTAATTGTTTCCCGCATATTCTAGGTTTTTTAACCTCTATGTCTAGTGGTTCACAGATTTTAGCACTCCTCTCAAAACACTGGTGGTTGAATTATTCAACATTTGCTCTACAGTCTAGTGAGCTCTGAATTAAATTTACGCTTTTTAAGGCTCTGTCTATGTCAAGTGACCTCTCTTGTAATGATCTGCCGAGCCCTTTCTTAAAAGCCAGGCACATTTGAACAATAACAATATGGTTACGACAAAATCAAAGTTGCAAATGGAATACAACAAAGAAGTTACATCAGCTTCTTCTGGTCTGGTGTATGTGTGTTTTGGCAATTTTGTAAAGTCCTCAAGGGTCTGAGCAATAGCAGGGAAAAAATATAATTTAAGTCTATTTTATTTCTAATTAATTTTAATTATTTTATATGTATTTATATTTTCATTTAGAGTTTAAAATATGCTGTATTCATATATTTTCAAAACGGAAACTCGTGTAATTTTTGTCTAAAACTAAATGATATTTAAAACAGAATTTCCTTGAAAGAGCCTCAATTTACAGGTGTTGGTGGTTTCAAGTTTTGTGCCTATATGAAATTGTGACACTAGACATGTTTATATAACGGTTTAAGACAATACCTGATTAATTGGTATTTTGACAATACATTCATAAAAACTTCAAATAAACTTGAAAATTTGATTTAGCACAATTACTTAAAATTACCTCTTTGAAGATTGATTCAATACAAAGAAATTAATTTGTATTTTCTTTTACTTCCATCACACAGATCGAAACCATTCGATTAAAAACCATATCGTGACGTTAAATAACCTTGAAAAGCGTATGTTAATATATGTGCTTGACTTATTCCAAAAAAAAGGGGGGTGGGGGCATATGGCAAAATCAATCCCATTTTGCTAATTTGCATACGACCGCAATATTGAATCAAATGGACGTCATCGTAGCACTTAAGCAATGAACGACCGAAGAAGTAAAAGAGGCCGTGTTGATCTTTTATTAAACCTGGACTTACTTTCTGAGTTCTTTTTTCACCAAACACCGCTTAGGGTTGTTCAAGCAAATTTTTGATACCATGCTCAATATATTGGAAGTTCCTGGAGTATTTCATATTTTGATACAATTTTCCTATCATTTCTTAAAAAAACCTTAAAATATGGTTAAAAAAATGATAAAACTGACAAAACCGCCATACCCACATAAGTTCTCTTCGGTCACATTAAAACTACCGGTAGGCTATGGGATTTTCTCTTTTCTCTTTGAATTTTACCACGTCAACAAATGTCACGTGGTTCCACGACGTCACGAATATTCATATTTCATGAATAAAATGAGCATGATTTTGCCATATGGGGCTGAACCCCCCCCCCCCCCTTTGAATCTGCCATTGTGAGTAATAAGAAGACAATTTTGAATTTTCACACATGTCAATACATCGCATTTTTATGGAAAACGTTTATCCAAGCAGACCAGTATTATAAGTATTAAAATGGCGAAAAACGGACAAGAAACAGCAGATCAACAAATTTCTCTCTAAAGAATTTGGCACAACCAAGATGGAAACAGGTAGCATTAAAAAAGCTCTTCGGTTTAGTCTTAAAAATTGAATTCAGAGACACCTATATATTAGGACAAAATGTTTGTCCTGATTCAAATGTCCAACATGAACAAATTATTTCTCCCCTTCAACGAAATTATGAAGGGGGACACATAGTTTTAATGAGTTTTTCTTCTAATTCTTTTTATACTCAAACAACCTTGTTCAGGCTGTAACTCTTTTATCCTTTGATATAGACTTAGATATTTAGTATGTAGGTGTATTACCATAAGATGCTTTGTCATGGACCATTATGACCTTCACGTGACCTTCACATCATATTTCAAGGTCAAATAATTGAATTTAGGGAATTCTAGTATCCAGGCTGTAAATTTTTTATCCTTTGTTATAAACTTATGATATTTGATATGTAGGTGTACTATCATAAGATGATGTGTCATGGATCATCACCACCTTTACATGACCTTGACCTCAGATCTCAAGGTCAAATAATTTAATTCAGGAAAGTATCTTATCCAGGCTGCAACTGTTTTTTTATATTTTGACATGGACTTAATAAATGATATTTGGTATGTAGGTGTATTATCCTAAGATTGCATGTGATGTATCATCACGACCTTCACAAGACCTTGACCTTAGATATCAAGGTCAAATAATTAATTTAGGGGAATTTTTGTATTGTGGCTGTAACTTTTTTTTATCATTTGTCGTAGACATATCATATTTGGTGTGTAGCTGTATTATCTTAAGATGGTGTGTCATGTATCATCACAATCTTCAGATGTCTTGAATATCAAGGTCAAATAAATTAATTTGAGATCATTTTCGTGTCCATACTGTCATCTTGTGCTTATAAAATTTGGTATAAAGATGTATTGCCATGAGCAATGTGTTGCTTAACGTCATGACCTTCATGTGACCTTGCCATATCATATACAGTCAAACCTATCTTATGTGACCTTTCAAGGGAACAGTGAAATATGATCACATAAGACAGGAGGTTGCTTAATACAGGTTTAATTGATATGAAATGCACTGTGAAGTGAAATAAAATCAATGGTCACATAATACAAGATGTTGTTTAATAGAGGTGGTCACTAAAGCAGGTTTGACTGTCTATTGGTTTTTATGATGCTTAACGCCACTTTCAACAATATTTCAGCTATATCATGGTGGTCAGTTTTATTGGTGGAGGAAACCAGAGTATCAGGAGAATATTCCAGACCTGTCACAAGTGCCACCAACAAACTTTATCCTTTCCCCAAAAGTCACATGATTGTTTTCAAGCATATTGGAGAGCTTTACTACAGAGTTCAAGAGCAAAATTAAATTCTATATGACCAAGACAAATATCATGTCAGAAGCTGCTAACCTATTAGAGCATACAAGTTTATTCTTAGTCTATGACATAAATTCTCAATCTGAATGTTCTGTATAGTGTTATACCGGAATCCTGTTTTATATTTGTTGCCATGGCTTTCTCTGTGCCTGCACTAATATTCGTTATCACATATTTTATTAAAATAAAGCTAAATTTGCATGTGTAATAAAAGCATAATTTGTGGCATGTTATTTGCTCCCAGGGCAATACAATACCATTTTATGAGGGCAATAACATGTTATCTGCCCTGGCAAAATATGTGATAAATAGATTAATACATGGCCTTTTTCATATTGCCCTTGTTATCAGCCCTTGACTGATATCGTCCCTCGGGCTATAGCACTTAGGCCGATATTAAGGTCTCAATATAATTTTTGATGATCTACACAAGTAATAAAATAAAATCATTTCATATATAATTTTATATTTTATATAATTGCCATCATACAGAATTTATATTTCACAATAATCATTATAAAATAATTTTAAATGTCCATTTTTAAAGTCCTCCTATACTTTTGTGTGTTTTGACTGTGTCTTCTCCTTCATACTTGATATTAAACAACTGTTAAAATCGATATCCATGTACCTGAAATATGCAAACATAAAAGCATATTTGATATATTATACCAGTCTTAATATTTTCATAATACATAATAATGAAGTTTTCACCTTTAGATTTTCATACAGTTTCAGCTAGGATACATTAAAATAATATATCCATATAATGTCTTCTGGGAGTGAATGATATACATTTTGTTTGTATATAATTAGTCAAAATGTATTTTAGATAGACTATTAGGATAATTATTTGTAATACCCAATGACAAGATGATGAAATAGGTATGCCTCATACAAGCCTATCACCAATATGGTGTGGGTTCGCACCCATCTTTGTAAAGTACAAAAAGGGTGCACTCAACTCGCAGCTGCAAGTGATAAAGTATACCATTTGCTTGCCCATGGTTAGTAGTTCTCTCCTGGTACTTTGGCTTCATCAACCACTAAGACTGGTCACCATGATATAGCTGACTACTCTTTCCTTAGGTTGGCAAGGAATGATACACTAATTGACATTTAAAAGTAATCAATATTTCAATTTATTAAATTATCAATTGAAACAAATGACAACTGGATATAGCTACTGAATTGACAAATTAAATCTACAGCTTCTTTAAATCAATATGTCAAAGTTCTATCAAAATTATTCAGTAGCTTCTTCCGATATTGTCACCATTTGTATCTTCATGCAATCACATAACATCTCTACTGATCATGTCCTGCTGAAAAAAACAAATAAACAGAATAACAATAAAAAAAATCAAGCATTTCATTGCATTTCATAATAATTTTCCTTCACATTGCTAGTTAACATACTTAAGACATAATTAAACATATATACTGTCCGACCAAAGTTAAGCACCACCTGACTTGTTTCAATAATATCTTTTCTAATAATGAACTTATTTCAAATCGGTTTGCTGTTTTCGTTTCCTGTACACACATACTTATAATTACTTACATGTGAAACAGGTTATTGATCGATTTTTATTTATGTGTATATGACAGGGTGTGTAAAGTGCCACATATACTTTTCAACATTTGTGTTTGCGAACGAAAACTGATTTTTTTTAGTCGTAGTGGGTCTTTGACCTAATAAAGTTTCTGGCACCCTTTGACGGTAGAGAGCAAACTTAAGATAACGTAGTTGTATCATTGAATAATTTTGTTTATAATGTATTGTGACAGGAATAAACCATTAACATACCACTTGTAGTAAAGATCATGTTTTCTGACCTCCCATTCTGAGTGATTGTAAATCTTTTCCCCAAGCATAGATGGTGGAATTCTCATCCAAGACATCTGTCCAATTCCAGCTTGACCAACACTATAAAACATGAAAAAAAGTGTGATTGCAAGATAAAAAATGTTCATGATCCAACAGTCTTACTTCTTTGACATCCAATACAGCCTCCTCCAAAACATTTTCAAGCTGGAAATAAAATTATATTAATTAAGTTCTGGTACTTTTCCTTCTCATTAAATTTTCAATAGTTTACAAATCCGTATTTGTGATCAAGTCATATAAATCTTCAATGATAAATTCACTAACAGCACCATTGAACTGCAAAATTACTTGGGCTATATGCTGGTCAATTTCCATAGTATATTCTATTAGGATATACTCCTAACAGAATAATATACTTTAGGTATGCAAATAAATGATGATCTATACGTTTTCAGTGAATGCGCTTGAAATTTTAATAACCATTATTACAGGCCGAGAATAAAATTCTTTGTTCCCCCATGTCTTAATTTTGATGTTTTGATGTTATTTTGACCGTGTCCTTGAATACTCAAGAAAAAATTGGTCCCAAAAGTTTTGTGCCAGAAAAAATAATCCATTGAAAAATAATCAAATTAATTATAATATTTTCATCACAACTAAAGGTATTTATTTAGATAATGTCTGGACACTCAAATTTTCAAAACAAACATTAATCTTTGGTCATCCACTTTTCAGGCATTTTTTCCCAGAAAATATTTATCAATAATATTATTGTATTTGTACATTATAATGCCAAATATAACATATATTTCCTGTTCTGTTTGCTTGTTTTGTAATACTATTGCAATACACTTACTGAAAAAGAAAAATAGCTGTGATCTTCTATCCCTGAATACATACAAGAGCCTGTTAAGAACAGGTTCAATGAGTAGACCTAAAAATAAAAAAAATATATGCATGTATGAAAAAATATATATTTTGTAACTAATTATGTAAGTTTTTCAATCAATTCATGCATTTTAGTTCAAATAAATTCAATAAAACAATAGCCCAGTTTCCTATTTAACTTT
>MJUT01057118.1:500526-521929 GCA_002080005.1 Gigantidas platifrons
AAAATTATTTTTCAATCAACTCATTTCTCCTATTATACACTTCGTTTACTCCCCTCACAATAATTTCTACAATATCATATTCTTCACATTGAAATAAATAAAGGAACTTTTTCTCATCAGTCAATAAATGGAAAGATGGAAAAATACTAAGAATATTGGCAAACATTTTATTCCTAATATTGTTAAGGCTGGAGCATAAAAATAGTAAAATGAGTACTCACTATTAAGTATCCTTAAAATGTTTGATATTGAAACAAGTGCCTGTGCTATTCAGGGATGGAAATTCACAGGGGCCCTGTCAGTAACCCCTAAAACTTAAGTGGGGTTACTATTTTTCAACATTCTTGCTTGATCATACATATATAACACTGGGCCACCAAAATATTAAATTTCCATCCCTGAGCAACACAAATGTGTGTATGGTATTCACAATAATCATGACCACTATATATGAGGAGGACAAGGAGAAGGGAGACAGGGGGTGGGAGAAAGGAGTGGAAGAATGGAGAGAGGTGGGAGAAGGAGAAAAAGGGTGGGAGAAAGGTGGGGGGAAAATGAGGGAGACAGGAGATAAACGAAAAAAGGTGGAGAAAGGTGAAGAGGAGTGGGAGAAGACTACCCCCTGTCCTCCCCCTCATAGATTCAGGGACAGTTTTTGTCTTTTTGTAATCACAAATGCACATCACACCCGTCATTTGAAAATTAACAAAGTACAGCCCCCCCCCCCTTTTCGATGTTGCCAATAAAGCAAAACACCAAGACAACTCCTTTTGCAAAACAGACCCATCACAAGACCATTTAAGAGTAAATATGTATTTGTAAAGACAAACGATTACATGATTTTTTTGCGGATAAATTCCAAAAACAGACAAAGTGCTGTACGTACCCTAGGCCCCTTTACCCGTTGAATGGCGTATTTGTCTTTTTCAACATATTATTTCGATTTCAGTATCGTGATTGTGAAGGAAATACATTGCAACTACCGGTACATTGTGTACCAAACTCAGAGAGGTGGACCATAGATCCTATGGCGGCTAGCCAGATCCGGCAATTTTTACCGTATTTGATTTCTTTTATTAGTTTTGCGGAACTCTCTAATATTTGAGATTTATTTTATTTCTTTCGGCGGGAAAAACAAAATAGATCGATAGATTTATCCATTTGATAAAAAAAACCCCAAAGAATACGGAGAGATGACAGAAAGTTCAGCTAAATCTGTATCTGATGTAAACAAAATCAAACAAAACTATGAAATTGAGAATAATTCCAAGTTCAGAGTAGTTAAAAAGGACGTACATTTTTTGTAAATTTCAGAAATGATGGAAAACTTCCGAAAAGGAAATTACTGTATACATATTTGTGTAGCTAGCGCGCACATCCAGATATCTATAACGAGTAACATTCAGGAGTTGAAATAATCTACCACATTAGCCCAGGGCGTTCCACCAGAAGGGAATCTACTAACCCAGGGCTGGTCAAACATCTTTAAATACTTAAATACATTTACATCCCTGGAGGGTTTCTGACAGACACTGGCCAAGCACCACCATCGCTCCATAGACTCCTCCTTCCGTTTTTAATTGTAAATACTGGACATTTTATTTGTACATAGAGAGGGAGGCAGTTTTATTGTGTCACAGCAGTGTGATTGAATATACAGTACTCCAATATGACGTGTCAGTTCATTAGTCCGAAGGGTCAATGGTCAGAAGGGTCAATAGTCCGAAGGGTCAATGGTCCGAAGGATCAATAGTCCGAAAGGTCCGAGCAAAATCGACCTCGAGACTACAAATTTATGTATCAATATAATATAGAATTGCATAAAACATTGATAGAAATGGTTGCCACGTTTTCTCGTGTAATAATACATCTTTTTCGACAGTTTTTTTTTATTACATGAAAAATACAAGCTTTTAAAGACTTTACGCAATTTCATGGCTTGTCATATTTATCCTTTCTATCTTAATTTATATATGTAAATATATTATGTATATATACAAATGTATGTATATTCTGAGGTAAAATAAACAGGCTAATTATGAACTAATCATAATTGACAACTTGCCTTTCATTTTATATGCCTTGCAATGTCGTATAAAATACCTCTGACCTCTCGGTTCACCCTGCGTATTGATGGACGTTTCTTTGAGAAGGGAATTTGTCTTTTACAAATTATACATGACGGTGCATTATAGATCTAGTTTAATCAGCCCACCTTTCATAATAGACGGTCGTAACTTATACTTTAGTAGTCAGAAAATCATCACTATCTGTCAATGGGCATTGCCAACTAAAATTCTGCAATTTTTTTTTATTTATATAGTGACTAGACTCGGGAATCATATTTGTCTTAATTGCGACAGGCATGCAACTTTTTTTTTACCAACAACTTTCCTCCTTCAGAGGCAGATAATGTGTTCTGATGACTATAATCTACAAAAGAACTGTTTGCCAGTTAAAACGTTACTAGTCTACTAAAGCTAGCAAATTGTTATTACCATACCTGCCCCTAATGGACAAGTGAACTTTTGACATTACTTTGTCTCCATCCGTTGTCAATCAACATTTACTTATATGTATTTTATTTCATAATTTTGAGTCAAATTGAACCAGACTTGACATATATGTACAAAGTATGTGTTATTGGAAATAACTGTTTACCAGTTAAAATGTTCTGTATTTCTGTTGTTTGGATGATACTCGAATGGTCCCTTATTAAGTAATATTTGTGACAATTTAACATCCAAGATGGCCACAACAACCCAACTTATTTAGAATGCATCCTAAAATATCCTTTCCTCTTAAATCACTTGGCTAAATGATCGGAAATTTGAAATAAATCATCTAACGATGGAACCCTATAAACCTTTCACATTTCAACGCATTCGGATAACAAACATGGCTGTTGACATCTATTAATACCCACCCTCTGTACTCTTATTATCTACAAACAGGGTCGGTACATACTGTTGACATCTATTAATACCCACCCTCTGTACTCTTATTATCTACAAACAGGGTCGGTACATACTGTTGACATCTGTTAGTACCCACCCTCTGTACTCTTATTATCTACAAACAGGGGAGGTACATACTGTTGACATATATTAGTACCCACTCTCTATACTCTTATTATCTACAAACAGGGTCGGTACATACTGTTGACATCTATTAGTACCCAACCTCTGTACCCTTATTATCTACAAACAGGGGAGGTACATACTGTTGATATCTATTAGTACCCATCCTCTGTACTCTTATTACCTACAAACAGCGTCGGTACATACTCTACAAACAGGGTAGGTACATACTGTTGACATCTATTAGTACACACTCTCTGTACCCTTATTATCTACAAACAGGGTAGGTACATACTGTTGACATATATTAGTACCCACTCTCTATACTCTTATTATCTACAAACAGGGTCGGTACATACTGTTGACATCTATTAGTACCCAACCTCTGTACCCTTATTATCTAAAAACAGGGGAGGTGCATACTGTTGACATATATTAGTACCCACTCTCTATACTCTTATTATCTACAAACATGGTCGATACATACTGTTGACATCTATTAGTACCCACACTCTGTACTCTTATTATCTACAAACAGGGTCGGTACATACTGTTGATATCTATTAGTACCCATCCTCTGTACTCTTATTACCTACAAACAGCGTCGGTACATACTGTTGACATCTATTAGTACCCACCCTCTGTACTCTTATTATCTACAAACAGGGTCGGTACATACTGTTGACATCTATTAATACCCACCCTCTGTACTCTTATTATCTACAAACAGGATAGGTACATACTGTTGACATCTGTTAGTACCCACCCTCTGTACTTTTATTATCTATAGACAGGGTCGGTACATACTGTTGACATCTATTAGTACCAACCCTCTGTACTCTATTATCTACAAAAAGGGTCGATACTTACTGTTGATATCTATTAGTACCCATGCACCATCTGTACTCTTATTATCTACAAACAGGGTCTGTACATACTGTTGACATCTATTAGTACCCACCCTCTGTACCCTTATTATCTACAAATAGGGCCGCTACACACTGTTGACATCTATTAGTACCCACCCTCTATACTCTTATTATCTAGACATCTATTAGTACGCACCCTCTGTACCCTTATTATCTACAAACAGGGTAGGTACATACTGTTGACATATATTAGTACCCACTCTCCATACTCTTATTATCTACAAACTGGGTAGGTACGTACTGGTGACATCTATTAGTACCCACCCTCTATACTCTTATTATCTACAAACAGGGTAGGTACATACTGTTGACATATATTAGTACCCACTCTCTATACTCTTATTATCTACAAACAGGGTCGGTACATACTGTTGACATCTATTAGTACCCACCCTCTGTACCCTTATTATCTACAAACAGAGTAGGTACACACTGTTGACATCTATTAGTACCCACCCTCTGTACTCTTATTATCTACAAACAGGGTCGGTACATACTGTTGACATATATTAATACCCACCCTCTGTACCCGTATTATCTACAAACAGAGTAGGTACATACTGTTGACATCTATTAGTACCCACCCTCTGTACTCTTATTATCTACAAACAGGGTAGGTAAGTACTGTTGACATCTATTAGTACCCACCCTCTATACTTTTATTATCTACAAACAGGGTCGGTACATACTGTTGACATCTTTTAGTACCCACCCTCTATACACTTATTATCTACAAACAGGGTCGGTACATACTGTTGACATCTATTAGTACCCATGCACCATCTGTACTCTTATTATCTACAAACTGGGTAGGTACGTACTGTTGACATCTATTAGTACCCACCCTCTTTACTCTTATTATCTACAAACAGGGTAGGGTAGGTATATACTGTTGACATCTATTAGAACCCACCCTCTGTACCCTTTTTATCTACAAACAGGGTAGGTATATACTGTTGACATCTATTAGAACCCACCCTCTGTACTCTTATTATCTACAAACAGGACATACCTTTTGTACATACTGTTGTCATTTATAAGTATCTTGATATACACGTCACTATATGATGTAATTTAAACGTACCCCATATAAAAAGTAAGTTATCTTGTGTTGTTCTCGGGTGAATATGTCCATTTATTAGATTATTATTTTTTATTTATTGCGTTTATCGATTATTGGAATTTGGGCACCTGTGTTTTTCTAACATGGGTAGTTTACATGTACCCCATATCAAAAGTAGGTTATTCTGTGTTGATTAAACAATGCTATTTCTGATAGATTTATCTGTTTATTTACTAGATCTATATTTTAACGTTATTTGTTTAAATGTGTCCCCTTTTCGATTATTGGGATTGTTGGGTACACCTGTGTTTTTCTAACATGGATTAGTTTTAGGGTTATTGTGTTAACGCCACTTTCAACAGTATTCCAGTTACATAGTGAATTATTTTCAACTGAACCTGAAAGTCATACACTTAAATATATCCTGTACTGGTTCTATTTGAGCAACCAAAGTGCATTGTCTGGATAATTGTTACATACGGAGTCAGGATGATTAGTCCGAGTAGAGTGGCATGTTTATTTTTCATGGATATGTATAGCGCGATAGAAATCAAACTCAGTGTGTTGGTCTGTGACAAAACAGATATCATCATCGTCTCATAAAAAACTTGTTCATTCTCATCATGGTATAGAGCTGATAAATTGTTCACCTTGTGAAAATCTATAATTACTCACTCCCATAGAACAAGCTTAACCTCGGCACTTTACATTGAAGTGTCTGTACCATTCCAGGAAAGTGAGCGGTTGTGTAATGTATATGTGTGATTGGTTTATCGAGTGTGCCTCTTGCTATAATTTTTATTGGATTTTGAACTGTGCTACGCTACAATCACTCACTATCATAGAACTAGCTTATTCCCGGTCCTTTTCATTGAAGTGTCTCTACCATACCAGGCAAGTAAGCGATCTGGTCATGTATATATGTGATAGGTGTATCGACGAGTCTTCCTCTTACTATAATTGTTCTAATGTATTTAAAAGGACAAACAATGATCTATGCAAAACACTTCAAGCTAAAGATTGAGCAGCACGAGCCTAAAAGAAACTGTGGGTGAACCCGAGTGCTCGGAGAAGGTAATAATTTCCTGCTCCACTGAGGCATCCATCGTGTTACACTCGTTCTTCCTATTAACCTGTGTAGACCCTTTGCTTGTCATTAATTTTTTTGCTTCGAAAAACTCGGATTTTAAATAATTCGACTTCGAACATAGCCGGTGAAGGTTATTCCAAAAACGTGTCGTGGTCACTAAATGTAATATATATATGTTTTTGTCATTATTATACTCAATGAGAGAACCACATTCTTGTCATATCCAGCCAACCTAATTTTCAAGCCTAATAATTTAACCGTTAATATTGAACTACATTTGTATCAATATATATATATATATATGGGATAAAACTGCCACAGTTTGGTTATTCAGTATAATCATACGTTATATTAACACAACATAAAATCACGTGACCATTTCACTTCCTCTTCTACACATTTCCTGATTTGGTGATATTTCGTCAGAAGACATTATTTTCACATATTCTTAGGTAATGTATGTTGTATTATGTCAAACTTATATTATAATTGTCATATTTCCTCGTTTAAATAAGTCAGTTGTCTAGAAATCTATTCAAACTGCAGTAAATATATTTTTAATTAATATGACCCCGTAGCTTCAGTACACAACACACAGTTCACAAACATTGGTAATAATAAAACTGGATATTCAACCGTACAATTAATATTGAACCGGTTCCTCTGTATTGTTGTATTTACATCGGAACATATATAGAAAGGTTTCAATTACCTCTACTCCACTCTCGTCACAGGGACTTGCTTCCGGTCAATAAAAAGGTCGACTATCCACATATATACACTAGACAAGGGAGATACACATGTCGTCGGCAGCAACGCTTCAACTTTATTTCCATTAATACCCTTAATCTCACCGCTAGTGCTCCTTAATTCGTTTAACAAGATGTTTATCTAAGAATTACAACAGCAGTTACCTTGATTAAGCCCTACTTGACTTAAAAAAATAGCTTCGTTCAGTCCAAATCATCTTTTACTACATCCGTCTGCTCCCAAAACGAAAATGACGACCTTGGGCTTACTCGGGTTTTTCTTTCATGCAAAACCGCGGGAATTTTTGGGGGAAACTTTTAAAGTGGGATTTTGAATGTGAATGAACTGGAGTTATCGTGCATGAAAGAAAAACCCCAAGTAAGCCCGAACGTAAGTTCAAGGTCGTCATTTTCGTTTTGGGAGCAGACGGATGTAGTAAAAGATGATTTGGAGTGAACAAAGCTATTTTTTTCAAGGTAACTGCTGTTGTAATTCTTAGATAAACATCTTGTTAAACGAATTAAGGAGGACTAGCGGTGAGATGAAAGGTATTAATGAAATAAAATGAGTTGAAGCGTGGCTACCGACGACATTTGTATCTCCCTTGTCTAGTGTATATATGTGAATGGTCGATCTTTTTATTGACCGGGAGCAAGTCCCTGGGCTCTCGTGGATAAGTCTGTGTTTAATCCAACAAATAAGTTATTATATATAAACAAGCACACAAAAAGGGGTGACACAATATAAGTATTGTAAATATTTGTATCTAATATGCCTAAGGTCATGACACAATCTTCTTGGTCCTTGATTATATGACACACTAAAATCAGGAGTGGACTGGAATTTGGATCCGGAGTTTGGAATGGACAAATTATGATTCGTTTTATGAACTGTGAGATCAAAACAAATAAAAACTAAGAACGGTCTGTTTTAGTATTATTTAGATGTTACCAATGTTAAAATTGTCTATATTGATAAGTACTGTTGTTTTACTTCTTTGATAGCACTTCCTATGTGAGGTCAGCATGATGTTTGAAATAGAAGGCATAATGCCTGTGTCATGCTGAATTTATCTAGGGAAAACACAAAAATAATTTGAAAATACCAAAGGAGTAATCAGAATCGATAAATCGAAGAAGACAGACAGCACAATGACCAAAAGAAAAATGACAAAGGGACAAACAGCGATCTACAAAACACTACAAAAAAAACAAAGATCGAACAACACGAATCCCACTAAATACTGGGGGAGACCCATGTGTTCCGGGAGGGTAAGAAGTTCATGCTCCAGTGGCACCACTGGTCGTGTTACTCTAGTTACAAAGTTGGATTTAGGATTAAAAAGTTAGTATATAGTATGGCAATATACAAACTATTTGTCATTAGCATGGGGCACGTGATATCAGTGGTGGCAATATGTGTTTTCTCACTTTGTGTTGATGGCATGATTACATACTAATATTTTTGTTAGCTGCACTAATACCACCACATAACCCTCCTAATATAATTATTTAAAATTCAAATTGGAATATAGAACTGTTATGTCGGTAAGGTATTTATTTTTTTTATTTCCGATTGTATCTTCCGTGTAAAATAACACAGCACCACAAAATAGTGTTAACTTGAAAGTCAATCTGATTTTGATTAAACAACTTACAGATATCAAAGTGACTATACATAAATGTTGATTTCCATTTTAATAGTATACCACTAATATATTACAGGATATCGACACCATGTCAAGTTCTCCATCTCTCTGTGGTATATGTGATATCCGCCATATTTCTAAACCATCCGAAGTTTGGTGTCCACAATGCGATGAAGGTCTTTGTAGGGAATGCATAGAACATCACAGTTTAGTGAAATCTTCGCGAAATCATACCACGATACCAATAGCGAATTATCAGAAATTGCCGTCGTATGTGTTGGAAATTAAAGGACATTGCGAAGAACATCACGAAAAGTTCAACTTATACTGTAGAGAACATGCGTGTCCGTGTTGTGGAATTTGTATCGTGGAAAATCATTGCGACTGTAAGAATGTAGCTATCCTTGAAACAATAATAAAGAACGTGAAGACATCAAGTATGCTCACTAAGACCGAGCATTTGATTAAAGAAATGATTGAAAATATTGGTAAAATTAGACAAAAGAGAGAGGCCAACTCCAGTGCTGTTAAAGACCAGAAACGAATAATCGAGAAAGAAATACAGGAACTGAGGACACAAATCAACACTCATCTTGACAATTTACAAAAGGATCTGATGAAGAAATTGACTGAAGCAGACAAACATGTAACCGAAGAAAAACGTAAGCTATTTGTATCTTTAGACGAGAAACAGACAGAACTGACCGAATACCAGACAAATATAGTCAACATAAAAAAGTATGCATCAGACCTACAAATATTTTTAGCCGTGAAGCAAATAGAGAAAGACGTAGAAACCAAGGACACGTGTCTACAGTCACTAGTTAACAGTGATAGTCTAAATCAAACCAAGCTATCATACAAGATAAAAACCGATCTGACGACTATAACTACCAGCATTCAAAAGTTTGGAGAAGTAGTTGTTGAATCAAAACCTTGTGAGTTGACCTTTTCTAAAAAAAAGGATAAACAAGCCCAGATGATGGTTGCGGACTTATCATCACCTATGTCAGTAGAAAATATACATCTGACTCTGAAGCAAAAATTAAAGGCCAAGGGGAGTTTTATTACTGGATGTTCTCTACTTCCAGATTGTAGTATGGTATTTTCCTGCATCAATACTAACATTGTCAGCTTTTTCAACAAAGAAGGAGTAGAATTATTCCAGATAGGTGAATATGGCGACTTATACCATCCTTATGATACAGTTTATATTAAAGATAACAATCGCGTTGCTATAACATCTAGTCGGAATTGTATAACTTTAATAGATATAGAAAGACCGGAAGTAATGGACTCTATCCCCATTACTACGAACGGTTGGGGAATGGCTGTTAGAGGTAGCACAATATATTACTCTGCATATCTTAAAGGACTAAAAATGTTAAATCTTAGTGATAGATTTGAAAGTGATATCAACAGTAATATGTCTGACGCTTATTACGTAGCTACATCTGGAGACAAACTTTACTACACAAACTGTGACACACACACCGTGACATGTTGTGATTTACATGGCACAACACAATGGGAATTCAAAGATAACCGTGTTCTACAGGGTCCATTTGGTATTTCTGTAGACAATGTTGGTAACATATATGTCGCAGGTAGTAAGTCTAGCAACGTCGTGGTTATCTCCCCTGATGGACAACGTTTTAAAGAACTATTGTCTTCCAAGGATGGTCTAGTATACCCAAATGCACTTGATTATGACAAATCCACCAATAGGTTACTAGTTGTACATGACAGCACAACTGCTTTCCTGTTTGATGTTACAGGGTGACAGTAGTAGAATAGCAGAAAAATAGACACCAGATTATAGAATGATTTTTATTTCAATGAAAGAGATGTGAATTTCTATCTATCCACTTTATATCGATTTCCTGTCATTAATTATGATATGAATTATACTGTTTTACGCCACTATCAACATTATTTCAGTTATATCGTGTCGATCAGTTTCATTGGTGAAGGAAACATGACTATACGGGGAAAACCACCGACCTGTAGGAAGTCTTTATCACATAATGTTGTGTCGAGTACTCATCGCCCTGAGAGGGGTTCAAACTGGTAATAGGCACTGATTGCAGAGGTGTCTTTATGCTATCACGACCACGATTGACTCTAGTTCCTTACAGAGGAGTGTTAATCGGAGGAGTAAATACCAATATCGTTGTCTTTGGTTTGACCTGCTCGTAGCTCTGACACAGGACCAAACGCATCCAATGTCATAACATCAACGATATGGCTCTTTGCATTCAGTGTCAGTTTTATTCACACAATGAGCTAATTAACCATCCATCTCAGCGTATTGGTCTAGTGTGTGATTGTTTGATGTGGACAATTGCTTAGATGAATAACAAGTTTTAGATTTGTGTACTTATTTAATTTATAAATTTGGCCGAAATGTCGGATGTCCGAAACGTCCTTTTCCGAAATCTCCATGGCCGAAACGTTCGCCCACCACTGCGAGCACGCATTGACCGTGCTACTGCACTGTCCGTGTATGCAATTATGTCGTCTGCAAATCGTCGTATGATGGAGCTTAGACCGTTTTGAATATCGTTTATATACAAATGTAATACAGAAATAGATTAGGGCCCAGATTTACCATTGCAGCAATCCTTAATCAGTTGAGCTCGTGGATCACACAAGTTCTACCAACAGAGGATCACCCATGATGTCTACAATAACTCATTCTTCCCCAGAACCATCAGGGATTGGAACACACTTTCTCACCCATTGGATAAAGTAGTCCGTTAATTTAGGTGGAAAAGATTTTTTCTATCTTACCCCGGCTCCAGGGTAAGACAAGCTACACGCCGTTTTTCCCGCAAAATTGTTTTCCTTTGTTGAATTAAATTGTCGATTTATAGTGTTTTGGCAATATTTTAAATGTATTTCAAAATGAAATACAATGTATTTTATAGATATATTATAAATGCTATTACAAAAGCGATACATGTCGGTAAACAAGTTGTTTGACGTTGGTCAAAGGGGGGTAATCTTTTTTATTTACCTTAGTTACGTACCAAGGGAGAGCACTCTATATTTTCTCAACGTAAACAAATATTGATACGATGGAAAGAGATGAGAAAAAGAGGCAAACATTGTAAAATGTGCAAGATTTTGTTATTGTAGAATCTATCACAAGTTTGTTAAATTTATTATTTTGAACCTCTTTAAAGTTGTAAAATAATAATCTTGTTTTATTTTATTACGTGACATTTTGGTCCTGTGATACGGTTGGCAAATTAATGCGCCAAACTGCACAACAAGTAAACACACATTGACACGGTAGAAAGGGGTGAGAAAAAGAGTCAAACACCGTAATAGGTGCAAGATAGTAAAATCTATGACACCCTCGTGTAAAATTTAAATCGTATTGGATTCGGACAAACCTCGTCCGATACGATTTAAATCTTACTCTCGGGTGTCACAGATTTTACTATCTTGCACCTCTCCCGGCGTTAGACCCTATATGTCTGCCACAGTAGCAAATACGGGGTCACTCGAGGACTTCCGCCTAAGACTGCAGGCTACACACTAGACCAACCCCGGACATGACAGTGTATATAGATTTAACCTGTACATATGGATAAATTTAACTGTTTTAGTGATGGGACGAGATTTGTTTATTTTTGCCATGCTCAGTCCCGCAGAGCTTAAACGTCCGTCAAAATACCCAGCTCTTACTGGAAGTATTCCAGAGGAAGATGATGATGCATGTACATTAGGATTTCTACGTTAAAATGATGTTCTGTTCGTCTTTACACCAATTTGTTTTGTAAGGAGTTCATGTTTTATTAATGGCATATTGTTTCCCAAAATCGTAATTTTTTCATACCCAAAATTAGTGTCCCAAATGATTTGTTTAAGTTATCAATAAACAGTTACGCTGCAAAAGATACGATTTGTGTTCTTTTTTTTTTTGACAAAAAAGACCCAAAACTATCATTATCGGAATTATTGTCCAGAATAATAAAATTTCAATTTAACACGACTCTATTCATATGAGCTTCTATGTGAACAGCATACACACTGTTTAGAAACAATAAACAATACATGGAAGAAAAAGTGTCAACTTGTGGACGAAAACGGACTTTGACGGAATATAAGTGCAGTAACTTCCAAATGCAACAAATGCAGGATATATGTAGGGGATCTGTTGGAACGAACTGAAGAAAGTGCTACGCGTCCAAACTCACGCTGAAGTGGCAAAGATTTTGCTTGATAGGCAAGCCGAGCATGTTGCCTTCTTTTCTCAATCGTTTTTCATATTTTATGAATTTATGACGATGCCTATGATCATTTTCTGTAGATATTACTCAATATATGTAATGTTGCACCTGGCAACTGCAAATTATTGTCAATGAGCAGCATAACACGGCCGTATTTGCGAGGTAAACAAACACGACATGCTGCACCATCCGGGCTACTGGCATAAAATAGATTAAAATAGATTTGGCTTCGCTCAGTTCAGTGCATAATTAATTAGCTTCCAGTAACGATTGTCAGCTTTTTTAAATCGAAAAAACAACGTTTCGTAGCGTATTCGCCAATAATTCGGTGCTTAATCTTCATTTTATGTAGCTGCGGAACCGTAGCCCTTTATGGTCCTTTTTTTTTTGCGGACCATATATAGGGCTACGGATTTTCCCTATGCAAAAACTTGCGGAATTTGCGACCTTTGACATCATAGTATAATACGCAAATCGGATGCCGGAGAAGTCGGCTTTTACATAACTTGTACTTTCGTGAATGGAACCTGTATTTATTGGTTGTAAAAATGCAAGAAGTGTGTATTATATCCGCTTTTTTTAGGAATAAAGTCAGAAAAATGAACAAAAAAAGTCTAAAAATGCAAAAAGTGTGTATTATATCCACTTTTCTTAGGAATAAAGTCGTAAAAATGAATAAAAAAAGTCTGATCGGCAAACGAAAGTAGAAGTTATGTAAAAGCCGTAACAGAACAAGACTTCTCCGGCATCCGATTTGCGTATTATACGATGGTGTCAAGATGGCGTCCAGAGTAGGCGGGATTAAGCTGTAATCAGATATTCATTGTAATAATTAGAAGGATATTAACACTTTTGCATAAATAATAATGTAGAGTGATAGAAAAATATTTGAGGAAACGAAACATACACAATTGGCTACGCACACTTGGCGTCCGATCGCCAGGAATCCCTGGAAAGGTGCGACTCAATTGAGGTCGCAATTTCCGCAAGTTTTTGTATAGGGGAAATCCGTAGCCCTATGGTTCGCCAAAAAAAAAAAGAAAAAAAAAGAAGGAAAATAAAGGGCTACGGTTCCGCAGCTACATTTTATGAAGGCCAGTTTGGAAAACGACAATAATTTTGGTATGAAAAAAAATCGATTTTGGTAGACAATATGCCATTAATGTTATTTGTATTTATTATTTATGCATACTGGTGTCCAACACGATTTCCATGTCAGATGCTGTTTGTGTCGCTTAGAATAGTAACACAACTGGTGTGATATGTGGAGCAGGAACTTCTAACCTTTCCGGAACACCTGAGCTCAACTCCCGATTTTTAGTAGTGTTCATGTTGCTCGATCTTTAGTTTTCTGTCCAATGTTTTGTAGATCATCATTTGTCCGTTTATCCTTTATCTATTGCTGATTGTATTGTCTGTCCTTCTTCACTTTACAGGTTTTGATTACCCTTTATCTATTACTGATTGTATTGTCTGTCCTTCACCTTTAGATATCTTCAAACGTTTCTTATAATTCTTATAAAAAAATGTAAAACTAAATATTCTTACATTATTTAATTAAAATAAACTTTCAAGCAAATTATAAACAGATATTAATCCCTTCTCCAAGTTAACTTATCATGTATCTACGATATAAAGTACAAGTAAAAAAAAATGTACAAGAAATTTAGTCCCTATGATGTGACATATCATTAGTCCCAGTTGTTATAAACCTTATCAAAATGTGGGAATGCCCTTTACTGTCAAGAATCAAATGACCTTCACTGTCAAACTTCAAATGTCCTTTACCGACAAGCGACCTTTACTGTCAAATGTCAAAAGACCTTATTTACAAAAATGTACTGTCAAGTGTAAAATAACCTTTATCTTCAAACATCAAATGACCTTCACTGTCAAATGTCAAATGACCTTTACTGTCAAACATCAAATAACCTTTACTGTTAAACGCCAAATGTTCTTTAGTGTCAAACTTCAAATGACCTTACTGTCAAGCGTCAAATGACTTTCATTGTCGAACATCAAATTATCTTTACCGTCAATTCAAACATTCAATGACATTTACTGTCAAACATCAAATCACCTTTACCATCAAACATCAAATGACCTTTACTGTAAAGTGTCAAATGATCTTTTCTGTCAAACGCCCAATGACCTTTCTCGTCAAACATCAAATTATCTTTACTGTCAAACGACCTTTAATATAAAGTATCCTTTACTGTCAAGAGTCAAATGACCTTTACTGTAAAACGACCTTTGATATTAAGTATCCTTTACTGTCAAGTGTCAAATGATCTTTACTGTCAAGTGTCAAATGAACTTTACGCTCGAGTGTCAAATGACCTTTACTCTCAAGCAACAAATGACCTTTTTCATCGGGCAATAAAACTAACTAAAAATATAACCAAGTGTCACATTACACTCTTGTAACTTTAACGGACGCCAAGTGATGGTAAAACCTCACCTTGAAAAAATACAGTATCATGAAATTTGGTTTAAAAATAAATTCCCTATATCAAAATACAGAGGATACCAATTACGACACCTTTGTTCTTTCGCAGATTTTTTATTAAAAAAATTAAATCATACAGTTTTTAGTGAGAGATGACCTTCTAAGGAACATCCCTGTTGAGTTTGGATACAATATTAATTGTTCCAATGGATTCGGAGAAGATTACTAGAGGCTCAGTGGACTGAGCCTGTGTCGCTCACTTTTCATTCTGCTTTGAAAAAACTTATCGAACCTTCCATAGCCTCTTCCTACCAAATGTCGGTTCATTTGGCTACTCAGTTTCAGAGATTTTTTAAAATAACCCTTCAAATATTGCCTATAGTGGCCATGTTTCTTAACAGATCGGGACGAAATAAGCATCTTTATAGAGGACCTTCAATAGATGCCTCCTACCGAGTGTTGGTTCATTTGGCCAAGCGGTTTCAGAGATGTTTTAGACATCGACCAATCAGAAACAAGAATTGCCGGTGGCAGCTATGCTTGTTAACGGATGGAGACAAAATTAGCAATCTTTATAGAGCACTTTTCATAGATGCTTCCTACCATGTTTCGTTTCATTTGGTCATGCTGTTACAGGGGAAGATTTTTAGAAATCGACCAATCAGAAACAAGAATTGCCTGTGGCGGCCATGTCTGTTACTGAAACAGGACGAAATGTACAATCTTTATAGAGGACCTTCCATAGATGCTTCCTACCAAGTTTCAGTTCATTTGAATTGGCCAAGCGGTTTCAGAGGAGACTATTTTTTTTTCCAAATCAACCAATCAGAAACAAAAATTGCATGTGGTGGCCATGTTTGTTAACGAAAAGGGACGATATATATGCGCAATTTTCACAGAGGATCTTCCATAGATGGTTTCTACCAACTTTCGGTTCATTTGGCCAATCGATTTCAGCGGAGAAGAATTTTTGAAAAAATTGACCAATCAGAAACAAGAATTGCCTCTGGTGGCAATGTTTGTTAACTGATCGAAACGATATGTGCAACCTTTCATTTATGCTTCCTACCAAGTTTCTGTTCATTGGACCAAGTGGTTTCAGAGAAGATGTTTTAGAAATCAACCAATCAGAAACGAGAATTACCTGTGGCGGCTATGTTTATTTACGGGTCGGGACAAAATGTACTTCTATATAATCAGGATCGTTTCTCATTGGATGAGATATGTTTACATGTACGCTCTAATGATTCGTTTGTTCGTGTATCGTGTGTTTGCTTCGTGTATTGTGCGTTTTTCGTTTCGTTCATGTGAAGCGTTCGTTCGTTTCTTTTGCGTTTTTCGTTTGTTTGCGTTTGGTGCGTATTGTAAATTTATATGATCCAGGATCTGTACCAGCATTAGTTAATTTCTAAGGGAGATAGCAAGAGGTATCTTTTCATAACAGCTTAATGCAAGGGTTATCTCATAATAGAATATTTTTTTATAAATCAACCAATCAGAAACAAGAATTTCCTGTGGCGTCCATGTTAGTTAACCGATCGGGACAAAAAAGCAATCTTTATAGAAGACCATCCATGTATGCTTCCTACCAAGTTTCGGTTCATTTGGCCTCATGTTTTCAGAGGAGAATTTTTTTGGAAATCAACCAAGCAGAAACAAGAATTGCCTGCGGGGACTATATGCTTGTTAACGAGTTGGGACGATATGAGTAATGAGCATAGATAACCTTCCATAGATGATTCCTACCAATTTTCGGTACATTTGGCCAAGCGGTTTCAGAAAAGATTTAATCAGAAAACGACCAATCACAAACAAGAATGGCCTTCGGCCACCGTGTGAGCTCACGAATGGGGCCGAAATGAATAATTTTTGTAGAGAATCTTTCATAGATTCTTCCTACCAATTTTCGGTACATTTGGCCAAGGGGTTTCAGAGAATAAGATTTTTCAGAAATTTATCAATCAGAAACAAGAATTGCCTGTGGCCAACATGTTTGTTAACGAATCAAGCCGAAATGAACATCTGTATTTTTAAATAGAACAGCCCTCAACTGTATTTACATAAAATTTGAAAAGCAAAAAAATATTTGAGGAATAACTAGCTGTGTGTTGAGCTTAAATGTAGCCAAGATGTTCAATCGTATTGATATCAATCATAGTATAATGTGAAAATCAGAAAGCAAAGGCACATGCTTTATTTAAAATCCTTCACCACATAATATATATCATATTATTAAGGTTTATCACCAGTATGTCTTCTAATGTGCGTCTGTAAGTTAAAATTCTGACTAAATCCTTTACCACATATATCACATTGATAAGGTTTCTCACCAGTATGTATTCTAATGTGATTCTGTAAATTAGAATTCTGACTGAACACTTTACCACATATATGACAACTATAAGGTGTATCACCTGTATGTATTCTAATGTGTGTCTGTAAGCTACCATTCACACTAAATTGTTTACCACATATATGACATTTGTAGGGTTTATCGCCTGTATGTATTCTAATGTGTCTCTGTAACCTAGAATTAACACTAAATCCTTTACCACATATATCACATTTATAAGATGTATCACCAGTATGTATTCTAATGTGTGTCTGTAAGTTACCATTCTGATTAAATCCTTTACCACATACATCACATTTATAAGGTTTATCACCAGTATGTATTCTAATGTGTGTCTGTAAGTTATCATTTTGACTAAATCCTTTATCACATACATCACATTTATATGGTTTATCACCTGTATGTGTTCTAATGTGATTCTGTAAGTTAGAATTATGACAATCCTTTACCACATATATCATAGGTACATGTATAAGGTTTATCACATGTATCTGTCCCATCATAATTTTGAAATAGATCATTGGTTGTTAAATGTTCACCAAATACATCAAAAGACTGCAACTCCACTCCAGTATGTGATCTCCTGGTATTTAAAGTATATCTTTCACCACATTTGAAGAAGTTTTCAATTCTTTTTGTTTTGCACTGATCTGAATTGTGATGTACTGTAAAGCTATTCGTATCATGTGATTGTTTCTTGCAGTCTATTAAGTCATCCATTATTCTCCTTCCAAATATTTCTGAAAAAATATTTTATAAATATAAATTAAATGAAAAAATTAAAATAAAAAACTAGAGAATCAGTCATCTAGTCAAGATTTATTGAGTCAATTATATTTACAAACATGTACATGTATCTCGAAAAGAAAAATCATAAATATTTACATGTCATTTTGTTGGTAGCACAGGGACATGTATCGAAATAGTTTTCTCCCGCGACTAACATCTCTCAGAAAACCACAAGGGAGGAATCTCCCATGTCAAATTTTCACACCTCACTTTTTCAAAATACAATATACCTGATTCACCATAATATTGGTATCATTTTGAAGCATAATAAATATACTTTTGATATTTCTATTCCTTTCTGTCATCACCTTTACCTATCTGCAACTTTTAAGCCATGTTTCACATGATTTGCAGGCAATAAAACCTCCGTCCATACTGTTTACAGATGAACGCAGCACCAAATTCCTATGTGTGATTTGATTTGTAAGTGATTTTTTTGCTCAATAGTGGTGCTCCAAACCAGGAGGATTGTGGCCATTCTCATGCTCTACTATAACTTCCTTTGTTATACATTTTGTATTTATATTTGTGTATTCGTCTTTGCTAGTTAGAAACAATACACAGCTACTACAACGTTCTTTACAATCCTCTCCCTTGGTGACTTTTGAAATATTTAGTCATCTTTTTCAATGGAATATTTCCACACTTTGATTCTAAAATTATGTGAGCTATTTCTTTGAAACTGATATCATTAACATGCTCAAGTTTATAGCATGTATCCCATTGAGTTTGAAATAAAGGATACCACAGATACAGATGGGTCTGCTTCATATCCTGACCTACACCTCAAAAATTGAAAGTGAGGGTCAGTTAACAGCGCAGATTAAAAATAGGTGAATGATAAACTTTGCAAAGCAAAGAAAACTTATCTTTGTGTAGCCTAATACGTCGGTTCCGGGATACTGGTATCTAGATAATACCGTCATGTGATTTCCATCACCACGTGACTAAAATCTAAACATCTTAAGTTCTAAATGGCCTGTGTCTTTCAACTTTGTCGGAAATTGGGTTTCTTCCTGCTGTAAGATTTACACTCCGGAACCATGAACCAATATTTGCTGGATGACTTTTGAGATCGTTTTCTTCGATTCATTTCTACTTGCAGTGTCTACTGTTAAAAATGCCTAGATTTTTCATGAAGTCACGTGATCGGTGGTACCAATTCTACCTCCAAGCCAGGAGAACGTCTTATCACGGAATCGTCGTATTGGGTATATAAGGCAACAGATTAACTCAGTTTCCATGCTTTAATACTTTTGTTATGATAACGAGCTGGAAATGAATATTAATAGGTAAATAAATATGGAAGAATGTTGATAAATATCTAGCGAAGCAAAATATATATGTTTAATCGTTCTCGCACACTTTTTATGCTGTTTTCAAACATTTCCTGACCCGATTTGACAAAACGGCCGAGATCCCTGCCCGGAAGTCAACATGACAGTCATGATAATCATAAGGCGAGTCACGGGGTGTACCAAATAGCAGTTCCGAACATAATATAATTTGGGTGGGAAATGTTGACTTCCGGGCAAGGATCTCGGCTGCTTTGTCAAATCAGGTCAAGAAATGTTTGAAAACAGCATAAAAAGTAAAAATCAGTAGCAAAGGTATGTAAATATGTAAAATGTATTCAATTCCCGACATCTTAATAGCCAATGACCGATATTTGTGGGGCAAAGATCAGACGAAATTATGATTTTGAAAAAAGGCGTCTGCAACTCGATGTTTCCCTTTTGGTATATTCTACGAGATTGCCATTGCCAGAGATCGTATATTTGTCAGAAATAGTTATCCGAGTCCTTGTGAGCTAGGTAACACCTATTATCATATTAAATAAAAAGTGACTATGCAAATTCCAGATTAGCAAAGGGATTTAGTACATAAATATTTACCTCTAAAAGTTATTAAAAAAGGCCCTAGGTACAAGCTTCATTTGTTGTTTACAATTTCCTTTGTTCTCAGATCAACACGGTAATTGTTCCGGTGAGACTAAACTGATAACTGTTGATTGTATCTATTTGTAGCTCTAAGTACAAAACTTGCTGATAACTGTTAATAGTATATATCTGTAGTTCTATGTGCAAAATTGGCTGATAACTGTTAATTGTATATATTTGTAGTTCTAAGTACAAAACTGGCTGATAACTGTTAATTGTGTCTATTTGTAGTTCTGACAACAAAACTGGCTGATAACTGTTAACTGTATCTAGCTGTAGTTCTAAGTACAAGACTGACTAATAACTGTTAATTGTATCTATCTGTAGTTCTAAGTACAAAACTGGCTGATAACTGTTAATTGTGTCTATTTGTAGTTCTGACAACAAAACTGGCTGATAACTGTTAATTGTGTCTATTTGTAGTTCTGACAACAAAACTGGCTGATAAATGTTAATTGTATCTATTTGTAGTTCTGACAACAAAACTGGCTGATAACTGTTAATTGTATCTAGCTGTAGTTCTAAGTGCAAAATTGGCTGATAACTGTTAATTGTATATATTTGTAGTTCTAAGTACAAAACTGGCTGATAACTGTTAATTGTGTCTATTTGTAGTTCTGACAACAAAACTGGCTGATAACTGTTAATTGTATCTAGCTGTAGTACTAAGTACAAGACTGGCTGATAACTGTTAATTGTATCTATCTGTAGTTCTAAGTACAAAACTGGCTGATAACTGTTAATTGTGTCTATTTGTAGTTCTGACAACAAAACTGGCTGATAACTGTTAATTGTGTCTATTTGTAGTTCTGACAACAAAACTGGCTGATAACTGTTAATTGTATCTATTTGTAGTTCTGACAACAAAACTGGCTGATAACTGTTAATTGTTTCTATTTGTAAAACTGGCTGATAACTGTTAACTGTATATATTTGTTGTTCTGACACCAACACTGGCTGATAACTGTTAATTGTGTCTATTTGTAGTTCTGACAACAAAACTGGCTGATAACTGTTAATTGTATCTATCTGTAGTTCTGACAACAAAACTGGCTGATAACTGTTAATTGT
>MJUT01057118.1:523817-552120 GCA_002080005.1 Gigantidas platifrons
GAAAATTTTCATTGTTCTCTAATCAGACTTAGTGTGAACTTTATTGAGTCATTCTATACCTAATAAGAGAAAAATGCAAATCCAGTCAATCGTGACATTTTATAAAACATAGAAAACCATGTTTTATGAAAATAAGGGTGAACAATCCAAGTTTCTGATTGGTCGAGGAGAGGTGATTATGTTCTAAATTACTTTCTTTCTTTTCTATTGGTCAGTTTATTTTGGCGGGAACCTTTTGTCTTTACTTCTATTGTTTGAGTCAATTCACTTTTTAAGGATGCCATTTTTCTTCTCGGGTAATCTTTATATTATAATTCATTCTTGGAATTGGACATCTAGTCTTGAAGGTCAGTTTTCAATTTTATACTAACTGAAATAATAGTTAGTCATCTAATTTCCCAAATTGAGTGTAAGTTGTAAGTATTGCAAGATTTGGAATAATTGAGAGATAGAATGTTGGTAGTATGATTGTCATGACTGAATGGCAAAATTTTAACTAATTGCAATAAATAATGAGTAATTTAGTAAAACACATTTTTAGCTGAATTTAATATCTATAGTTTGCAATTAAAAGCATAAATAATTTCAATAGTTCAAATTATTATATCAGTGATGTTAAAGTATATACTTTAAACGTTGCTTTGTAATAGGAGATAACTCAATATTTTCCTTGTTAACGTGATTGGGGTTATTTTTAGAACCCAGTTGTTATTATTTTAATATTGTTCTTCAGATAAAATTGGTATATCTGACCAGATCGTATTTCCATTGAAGTTGAAGACCTTTGCCCCTCATGTGAGGTAGGTTTAAATGTTTAATTGTATTTTTGATTGCTTTGTTTAGCTTAGCTTTTTAATGCTTATTTGTGATGTCTGCTTGCATTCTATGTTGCAAACATGTAATGTCTTGCATTGATCTAATGCTGCTATTTGCTGTTATTTAACAGGTTGGACTTAGGGCTCTGTAAGGGACATCTGTTAATTCCTGTTTCCTTCTATAGAAAACGATAATCAAAACGCCGTTTCACCTGGATAGCTCACATGTGCTTTATTATTTCATCTTAACGTGTGCGTCACGGCATTATAATTTTATGGTGACAGCAGTTTACATGTACTCTTATTATGTACAAAGAGGGTCGGTACATACTATTGATGTTGATTAGTATTTTATCTTACACGCCATTACTTGGTGTAGTTTACATGTACCCCATATAAAAAGTGGGTTATTCTGTGTTGTTTAAACAATGCTATTTCTGATAGATTTATCTGTTTATATACTAGATCTATATTTTAATGTTATTTGTTTAAATGTGACCCCTTTTCGATTATTGGGATTGTTGGGTACACCTGTGTTTTTCTAATTTGGGTTAGGGTTAGGGTTATGGTGTTTAACGCCACTTTCAACAGTATTCCAGTTATTTAGCGAATTGTTTTCAAATAAACAGACCTGAAAGTCATATACTTAACTTTGTCCTGTACTGGTTCAATTTGACCTGTCAGAGTGCATTGTCTGGATTAATTTCTGCTACATACGGAGTCGGGATAATTAGTAGAGTGGCATGTTTATCTTTGATGGATATGTATGATGTTGCTCTACGGAACTAGCGTGATAGAAATCAAATTTAGCGTGTTGGTCTGGGACAAAACAGATATCATCAACGTCTCATAAAAAAAACTTGTTCCTTTCTCATCATGTTATAGAGCTGATAAATTGTTCACCTTGTGCCAATCTACAATTACTCACTCCCATATAACTAGCTTAACCCCAACTTGTCATTGAAGTGTCTGTACCATGCCAGGACAATGAGCGATCTGGTCATATATATATATATATGTGATAGGTTTATCGAGTGTGCTGTTACTATAATATTTCCATTGTAATTAAAAGGACAAACAATGATCTATGCAAAACACTTCAAGCTAAATTTTGAGCAGCACGAACCTAACAGAAACCGTCGGTGAACCCGAGTGCTCGGGGAAGATAAGCATTCCCTGCTCCACTGAGACACCCGTCGTGCTACACTCGTTCTTCCTATTAATGCGTGCCTCTTACTATCATATTTCTATAGGATTTTTAACTGCTCCTACAGTGGGTTATTTTTAACATTTTATCACATTTTATCACATTGATTAATTGAAATAAATTACAATCACTCACTCCCATAGAACTAGCTTAACCCCGACACTTCACTGAAGTGTCTGTATCACGTCAAGAAAGTGAGTGGTCTGGTCATGTATATATGTGTGCCTCTAATAACAGATTGTGAACTGTACCGACAGTGGGGTATGTTTTTGATCATTGTATCACATTAATTAATCATGTGTAATAAACGTCTTTAGCTTATCATAGAAACATGTAAAACACATTTGACTACAATTAACATAAAAATAAAGCGAGCTAAAATCATTTTTAGAAAAGGACAGACACTACAATGACCAGAGGAACACGGACAACAAGTTCCGTCCCTGAGTGGATCATCCGCACTGTATTAATTGCTTCTGTACTTACATTATTTATTAGATATATTTTCTTATCGAAATTTACAATTCCTAAATCATATGATTATTATTAAAACTAAAGTTTTCCTCTCTTAGGCATTGGTCATCATAGCCGATTTTAGCTAGCATGTTTAGACCCTTTGATTTTCTTGCTTCGTAAGAATTTCGGATTTCAAATAATTTGACTTCGAACGTAGCCGATGAATGTTATCCTAAAAACGCGTCGTGGTCACTGAATTGAATATGTATGTTTTTATCATTATTATACTCAATGATTCTTGTCATATCCAGTCACCCTAATTTTCAGACCTAATAATTTAACCTTTAATATTGAATTACATTTGTATCTTTAGTATAGGATAAAACTGCCACAGTTTAGCTATTCAGTATAATCATAAGTTAACTCTAAATAAAATCACGTGACCAATTCACTTCCTCTTCTGCACATTTCCTGATTTGGTGATATTTCGTTAGAAGACATTATTTTCACGTAGTTTTTGCTATGTTTGTTGTATTTTGTCAAACATATATTATAATTGTCATATTTCCTCATTTAAATAAGTCAATTGTTTAGAAATCAATTTAAATTACAGGAAATCTATTTTTAATTAATAAGACTTCAGTACACAACACACACTTAACAAGCATTGGTAATTGTAAAACTGGATATTCAACCGTACAATTAATATTTAAGTGGTTCCTCTGTGTTGTTTTACTTCCACCTGGACATACATAGAAAGGGGTAAATTATATCTCGTAAATAAGTATGTGTTGAAACACCCCTCCCCCCTCCCCCCCCAAAAAAAACAAAGAAAAATCAAAACAGAACAAAGCAAAGCAAAAAAAAAATCAAATAACTAACATTATTAAACCTCTCTATATATATGTATCTAGGATTGGTCCGATCAGCGGTCACATGACTTTGACAATTGCGACGTTTCCTTCGACAACCCAAAACATTCACCGTGCGAGGTAAATAATAGTATTGTTACCCTTGACAACCCCAAATTTCCCCCACTAGGTGGCGATAACCACAAACCGGAAATCGTCTGTTTGTGTAGAAAATATGGCAACTGCAGGTCGGTTTGAAGCTAGCTCAGAGGAAGAAATAGAAAAAATCCTCTCTGAAAAGGATGCCGAGAACACAAAGGGTTCTACGAAATCCGCAATCAAATGTTTGCAGCAGTATTTACTGGAAACAAATACCGATAGCCTCAACTTTGATGACCATTCCCCTGAGGAGCTTGCCGTGTTAGTTTTTGACAAAATTAAAAAAAATTGTAAGTTTTAAAAACCGTTGTTCGGTTAATAAAACGATTATGGCCATCTTAGTCGGTGGACATCCAGAATTGTCAACTTGTGAAGCCCACGGGAAAACAACCCTCACAAGTTAACAATTATGGATGTCTACCTCCTAAGAAAGCCATAATTGTATATTATATATAAGCAAGCACAAAAAAGGGGTGACAGAAGATAATTATTGTTAATGTTTGTATCTAATATGCCTAGCCTAAGACAATAGAAAATCGTCTTGGTGCTTGCTTATCTGACACACTAAAGTCTGGAGTAGATTAGGGCGTGGATCAGGAATTATGAATGTGTATATTTTCCTTTGTCCTGTCGTATACAAAGGTCGTCTTGCTTGCTTTTACATTTGTGCTTTTCTCATTTCCTGAACTGAGAATTCAAAGCAAATGTAGAACTAAGTAGAGTATATTTTATTATTTATTCAGATTTTATTATATATATTAATTAAAATACATCTATATTAATTATATGATAATAAAAGTGTAATTTATTCTTAACCAATAATATCACAAAGTAGAAAAGGCAAAACTACTTTCTGTGTGAGGTCAGTATGGTGCTCGAAAAAGAAAGCATATTGTCTATATCATGCAGAATTTATCTAGGGAAAACACAAAATGTATTCAAAGAGTCTGAAAATACCTAATCCTTTAATCGAAGAAGGATGGACAAAAGTAAAGGTCAAAGGAACAAACAATGATATACAAAACACTACGCCCCAAAAAAGATGGAGCAACATGAACTCCACTAGAAACTGGGGGTGAACTCTGTTGCTCCAGAAGGGTATGCTGTAGTGATAATGCCAGATTGAAGATTAATAAGTTATTTATCTTATATACAGCATGGCAATACACAGGGAAGTTGTCACGAAAGTTGATTAATAGTGGCAATATATTGAATGTGCTGTTTAACGGCAACTCGGCCATTGTTTAGCTATATCATGGCGTTGACAACAAGTTAATTTTCAATGAGAAGATGATGTGGTTGCAATAGAGTTTGTCTCCCTTTGTCCCATATTTAAATAACAATTTCATTGCTATCTGCACTAGTGCCACCGTATAACCCTGCAAATATAATTAACAAAATTTCTAGTTAGAACTGCATTGTCAGCTTAATATATTAAAACAATCATTTTCCATTTTATCTTCGGTGAAAAAAAACCCAGCAATAAAAGTAAATCTGATTTCAGTTTCCAAATTAATACCAGTAATATATTACAGGATATCATCAACATCATGTCAAATTCTCCTTCTGTCTGTGGTATATGTGATATCCGCCATATTTCAAGACCATCATCAGCTTGGTGTCCAGATTGTGAAGAAGGTCTTTGCAAGGAATGCACAGAATATCACAGCTTAGTGAAATCTTCCCGAAATCATACCACGATACCTATAACGGAATACCAGAAGTTGCCGTCGTACGTGTTGGAAATTAAAGAACATTGCGACGAACATGACGAAAAGTTCAATTTATACTGTAGAGAACATGAGTGTCCGTGTTGCAGAATTTGCATCGTGGAATATCATAGTGAATGTAAAAATGTAACTATCATGGAAAAAATAATAAAGAACGTGAAGACATCAACTATGTTCACTGAGGTCGAGCATTTGATTAAAGAAATGATTGAAAATATTGGTAAAATTAGACAAAATAGACAGACCAACTCAAGTGCAGAAACGAATAATTGAGAATGAAATACAGGAACTGAGGACCAAAATCAACACTCATCTTGACAAGTTACAAGATGATATGATGAAGAAATTGACTGAAGCAGAAAAACATGTAACCGACGGAACACGTGAACTACTGGTATCTTTAGACGAGAATCAGAAAGAGCTAACCGAATACCAGACAAGTGTAGTCAACATAAAAAAGTATGCATCAGACATACAAACATATTTAGCCCTGAAGCAGATAGAGAAAGAAGTAGAAACAAAGGACACGTGTCTACATACGCTATTTAACAACGATAGTTTATATAAAACCAAACTATCATACACGATAGACGCAGGCCTGAAAACTTTAACCACCAGCATTCAAAAGTTTGGCAAAGTATTTGTTGAATCAAAGCCTTGTGAGATGAAATTGGTTAGAAAAAAATATCATGGAGCCCAGATGACGGTAGCTGACCTACCACCACCTATCTCAGTTCAAAATATACAACTCACTCTGAAAAAAAAGAGAAACACAAAAGGGAGGTTAACAACGGGATGTTCTTTGCTTCCAGATGGCAGACAGGTATTGTCCTGTTACAAAACTAACACTGTCAGCTTTATCAACACAGAAGGAGTAGAATTATTCCAGATAGGAAAAGATAAAATAGGAGCCTGTACTTATGACACAGTTTACATTAAAGATACCAATAGCGTTGCTGTATCATCCGGAGGTAGTGCAGGTAATAGATGTATAGCTATAATAGACATAAGAAGCAGGAAAGTCATGACAACTATCTCCATGGATACGGAATGTTATGGCATGGCGGTTAGAGGTAGAACAATATATTATTGTGCAGGTAGTAAAGGCCTACAGATGGTAAATCTCAGAGATAAAGCAATACGTAATGTCATCAACAGTGATATGACTTACGTTTATCACGTAGCTACATCTGGAGACAAACTGTATTACACTAATTATAACACAGATACCGTGACATGTTGTGATTTACATGGTACGACACAATGGAAATTCAAAGATAGCCGTGCTTTACAGTATCCACTTGGTATCTCCGTAGACAATGATGGGAACGTGTTTGTCGTCGGTTATTATTCCTACAACGTAGTGGTTATCTCTCCTGATGGACAACGTCATAGACAGCTATTGGATTCCGAACAACCGCGTGTACTTGATTATGACAAATCTACCAATAGATTATTAGTCGTAAATCAAAGCAGTGCTGCATTTCTGTTTGATGTTACAAAGGGACAGTAGAAGAAAATCAGAATAATAGACACCATTTTTAGAATGATTTTGATTAAACAAAATGTGACTTATTAATATCGTCTATCCAAATTTATATCGATTTCATGCCATTGCTTATAAGATGGGTAATGAGTTATTCTGTTGATTTGCACTTTCAGCAACAATTCCGATATATCGTGGCGGTCAGTGTTATTGGTGGAGGAAACCGGATTAACAGGAGAAAACCAATGACATGCCGCAAGCCACTTACAAACTATATCACATAATGTTGCATCGAACTAACATTGATTGCACAAGTAGTTGTACATCTAACTACCATGCGATCACGAATGTCCTTCCATAGTTCTAAGAAAATATTTCAGTATAAATTTGATACATCTCATGTGTATCTCTGTATTTAACTTGTTCAGTGGTTCTAAGCTCTTGTTGTACATTCTGTATTTAACTTGTTCAGGGGTTCTACACATCAGATGTACATTAACTTGTTCAATGATTTGTTTACCCACTAACAGCTTGGAGGCCAAAGAATAATTACCTATTATTGAAGAGTTAAAAATCTAAATTGTCAAAACAAACTTCACTCCAAACCAAATAAAGCTTGGTGTATGGATGCTAACGGTGTGTACATGTTTGCCGTCACTTCCATCAAGTTGTTCAGCTATTTGTAGTAACGACTGTCGTCTTCAATAGCTCACGTTGACCTTCGGTTTGGTGTGTGGATGTTTGCCGTCACTTTCATCAAGTTGTTCAGCTATTTGTAGTAACGACTGCCGTCTTCAATAGCTCACGTTGACCTTCGGTTTGGTGTGTGGATGTTTGCCGTCACTTCCATCTGGGTGTTCAGCTATTTGTAGCGACACCCGCTGTTTTCAATAGCACACGTTGACTTCTGGTTTGGTGTGTGGATGTTTGCCGTCACTTCTATCAAGCTGTTTAGCTAGTTTGAGTAACGGCTGGCATTTTCAATAGCTCACAATACCTTTCGGTTTTGTTAATGAATGCTTACCGTCATTTTCAACAACTGTTCATCTGTTTTAGGATCGACTGCCATCCTCATTAGTTCACATTACCTTTCCGTTTGGTTAATGGATGTATACCATCTCTTCCAGAAATTTCTCAGCTATTATTAGTAACAGCTGCCATCTTCAATAATTCATATGACCTTCTTTATCTATGTGACCATCACATCCAGCAATTGTTCAGCTATATTTTGCTAGTAAGGTCGCCATCTCCAATAGCTCGTCTGACCTTTCGGTTTGGTCTCTGGATGCTTACCATCAAGCTTATTGGGATGGGAAGGACGAAGAGCTAAAACATAAATTATAGATATACCGCTCGTGGGTAGGTGTGTAAAATTCTTAACGATCTGGTGGGTATCGGACTAAAATCTGTCAATTATGGAGGGCGGGGTCAAAAGTCATCAACCTTAATCCCTTGTCATTAATTCGGCCTTGTCTAATGGAGGTTTAATTAAATAGAAATGATAATGTAAATAAACACAGTGGCGAACACATGTGTATGCCCCCTCTAACCTCTTCACTAGGCATCATGCAATCAGATTAGGCCAGGGACATAAAAGACTGGTCAATGTTGACTCTGACACCATTCTTGCGTTCGAAGTTTGACTATTATACCTATGATAGCTTAAGTGTTATACCCCCTTGTTTATTTGAAATATGGAAACATTTGTGTTTTCTTATGCGGAACTGCAGTTTCCACTAGTCAAATATTTTGAACTTTTTTAGCAATGTTTTTGAAACCACAATTTCACATAGCATGCCTCCAATAGTCAACGAATTCAATATCTCCCCGTTTACTTCAGCTTGAAGCGAGGGCTTCCGTAACGTATAGACACATTCCTACATACTGTTTACCCTATGATTGTTCCTTCAACGAATTGAGTTTTGTCTCCGGTTACTAGAAGTGTGTGTGTAGAGGAGGGGACTTTTTACACATTATGACATATTTGTGATACCTATAATTTTTCCTTAAATTCCTGTCACCGTCACCGAGTTTTGTCCCCTGGTTTCATGGTAGCATTTTTAACTTGCTGTTTACTACGTCAGATTACTTTGCCTATGTTTGACTGTGGTGACACGTGTATCGTCGGTAACCCACACTGATCACGTTCCAATTACTCTCCACTCATCTATCGTGGCAGAGAAATAATTAGGCCCCGGACATACTAAGGCCGGCCCTGGCAGTCAGCGCTGTTTTTCTGTAGTGTCTGTGCTTGCTTTGTTTTGTTTTTATTTGTCTTCTTGCTTTAAATTGCGCTCATAATGCTGCCTGTGATTCTTGATTCTCCATTCTTGATTTTTGGTTTGCCTTCGTACTATGTTTTATGCTCAAAGTTGCCTGTGTATCTGGATAGTATATTCCTGATATCCCTTCGGTTTTCGCTAACATTTATTTACTTGCAGAACAATATAGGTAGTTAAACTGGTAATGAAATATATTTAAACTGCAGTCGTTCTATTTGAGCAGTCAAAATGCGTTGACAGTATATTTACAAGTGATAAACAGTCACTGACCGTTTATATCATTTAGGCCACGCCTACTTAAACTGAAATGAACTGAAATGCCGCGAAATATTATGGATTGATGGGTTGAAAGAGAAACGTCATAAAATAAATATAGACGTCATATGAAACTCTCAGCGTAGAACGTAAATACTGGACGTTATTACGCAACAAATGCGTTTCAATTTTGGATAGAATTCAACAAGAAATTATTTCAAAGGTATGTGATCTCTTTATTTTCTATCATACTTAATTTCAATGGACATGTTGTGGATTTAAAGAATTACTCCGCAATATCAGTTGGGGCCTCTTGGGAGTAAGTAACTTTTCAAATAATTTGAATATTGGTAGTAATATCTATTAAAGTCACTAATGATTGCAGTATTAAGACAATATCAGTGCATTGACTTGACATAAAAATCGATATACGCATTCGGCACGAATCGGGGAAAATACTCGGGACACCCTCGCATTTTCCCCGATTCTAAGCCTCATGCCTATATCGATTTTATGTCAAGTCAATGCACTGTTATTGTCTATATACACTCTTGATATCTAAACTGCCATCGACCAAAGACTCAAAAATAACTTACCAGATTAACACGACGGATATCACTAGTGCAGCAGGAACCCCCTACTCTCACGGAGCAACTGAGTTCACCTTTTGGTATCATCAAACTCTTCTTGATCATATTCCCTTAACTCAGACTACCACAGAAACTGTGGTTTTTATTGATGACGGAGGTATTTTGATTTTATTTTACCTGTCACTACATGACTTAGCTTACATGCACTCCATATAAAAAAGGTAATCTTGCACTTTTGACACAATGCTATCTCGGCTAGATTTATTTAACTCTTTATCTATTAAAACTGTGTTTCTATTTTATAGAATATATGGTACATGTAGATCAGGTTCCACCCACGGTCGATTAAAACCAGATTTCACAACATTTGTTTCTACGATAAGCACTCGACATTATGGCAGTGAACACATATACTGGTTCGGTTGGAGTCATGTTAATGTGTTCCAGTGGAGCGATATGTCTAACTGTAGTAACCCATTGTACAATGTACTAAATATTCTAAAATGTCCACTTTGTAAGTAATCTGTCATTACTTATCTTGTAATCAAAACGTAGATATCAAATTTATTGCACACGATGCGTTTCTGGAATGACCTTCATCAGGTACGGTCAAGGCCAAATAATGTCAAAGACAAATAATTTAAAAGTTTTGAGAGGAAGACAATCAAAGTGTTTAATCAGGATAGCCAAACATTGGACAAGGTCACCTATGTCTAAGTAAGGAGAGCATTGTAATACTAAATGGCGGACTGATTTTCGGAAAACTTCGATTTTTTTCATCAATATTTTGCAAAGTGGTAACCCGAATAATCCAGTCGTTATATTCCGACTCCTACTATTGCCAATAGAGGGTATATTAAAGTAATTACAGACAATTAATGAAATGTGGTTATTCAGGGAACATATTTTTCCGCCAATGACGACAACACATATGTGTCATTTTAAAAAATGTCGCCTTTCCTGTCCACCTATGTTAAGAACATATTTTGATTCGAAAGCATTAATTTTTCGTGTTTAAGCAAAATTTCGCATTATTTTCGAGTCGGCACATCTAAAATGAATACGATTTACTCCTATTAACCCAAAATAAAATAATGTTGAAGCTCATTTTTTGCGCAATTGATGAGTGTCCGGGATGAGGGTGTCATGTTTGCACATAATTTTTCAATGATTTTTAGTATGTTTTCAGATTGGCAAAACCAATTATTTGAATCGTTTTTAAATGAATTTTAGCAAGAAAGTAAAGTCTTGAAGTTATTTATGTATTTGTTTATAAGAAACAAAATTATGCTGGCGTCCATGAAATGCATATCTATCCTGTTACCGATACAAAATTCACACACCAATGATTTCTCACTGCAAATACGGAACTCTTCTATGATGACGCCAGAAGTACACAGCGTTTTCAAAATGGCAACCAGAACGTTAGAACATTAGTATACACGGGAACAAATTTATTACAAGAAAAGTGACTAAAAATGAGAGTACTCTTTTAAAATGTCTATCATGTTACCAACAAATGTATACCTACACACGAAATTACATCCTTAAAAGGGCCACTAACTGTTTGGAAACAAAGAACACTAAACCAAAAAAGCAAACACCGATTTACTGGGAGCCGTTATTTCATTACAGCATCAATAAAAATATATATTTGTCTATCCTGTTAATATCTATCCTGTTATCATCATGAATAAAGTAACAGGATAGACAATTATGTATCTGCGAATCTAATGAAATAGTTGAAAGTGTGTTATGATATGTACTTTAATTACAAGGTGTGAAACATTTCATACTTCACCAAAAAAGCAAACACCAATTTACAGGGGAAGTTATTTCACTACAGCATTAATAAACATATAAATTTGTCTATCCAGTTACTGTCTATCCTGTTACCATGTAAAGTAACAGTATAGACTGATTTGGTAACAGGATATATAAATGTCCGTTAATGTTACCATAAACAATATCGTTTTAATAAACTTATATGTAGCAAAGGCACCTCATATTAGATTGATTCAAACGACAAATATAAACTGAATGTTAGGAAGTGCTTCAATTGGATTTGTATTGCCTGCAGTCGTTTTTACAGCAATCAAAAATCTATGATTAGCCGTTTTTTTCAGGACGCAATATTAAGTACATTTTTATTTTGTTACTGGAAAGAAATTAAATATTTTTAAATTGTCTTCTGAAAGACAACTAACATATCTGTGAGAAATAAGTTACATATTTTACACATTTTGTCTCTTAATAGTCAAAAAGTTCTCTTGACTTTGGTAAGATGATAGACAAAATAATGCACCATCGGTCGAAAATTTGTCAATAATATTTGCATATAATGCCATTAAGATTGCATAGTTTAGTATGTTGTTCAAGAAGTATCATTTGTTTTGTTCGTTTAATAAATATGATGTTTTAAGCAAATTGTTTTTTTTCAACTTTGCAATTTCAACAGGAGCTATTTTTTGAAAATGACCCATATATCATAACAAAGCAAAATTTAAAAAAAATATTTGGCTAATAACGAATGTACTGATTAATATGATTACATCACTGTCTGTGAGCATACCGGACTTAACTAAATAAGTAACACGACGGGTGTTTACCATTCATGAGTACCTGGCATCACCTACGGATTTTTTGGTGGAGTCCGTGTTGCTAATTTTTGTTGTTTCCTTTGCTGTTGTGTGCTTTTTTGTTGCTTTTTTCTCTCTCTGATTTCGTCCGGTGTCTTGTTTGTCCAATGTTGCCAGTGTTCCTGTTTGTCATTCGTGATATCCCCGTTTATTTTCAAAGCCATTTCAACACCCCCCCCCCTTTGTTTTTCATAAAACTAATTGTCATTGACTTTGTAGTTAATAGAATAAATAAGAACCAACAGAAAGAAACGTAACTGATATCGTACCGGGCATTCTTATATTTCGTATTGGGTGAATCATAATCTTTTGTTACGCATTCAACCAAGTTTCTGACTTAAATTTAAATTTAAATGTTATTTATTGAACAACGATGTCGAACTACATTTTTATCTATATATCTATATTGTTAAGATACAACGGGTAGAGTATCTAGAATAATGATCAATAAAAATTTACAATTCGTGTCAGTAAATCACGTGACCATTTAACTTCATATTCTACAAATTTCTTAATTTGGAGATATTTCATCCGAAGACATAATTGGCAGGTATTTTGTCTTTCCCAATATGACCCCGTATGTTATTGGTATTTACAAAGCTGAAATTTCTCAAATTTCAATTAATATTCAAAATGTTTCTCTGTATTGTCGTATTTACAGTGACATCATATTGAAAGAATCAAGTACCATCACTCCTCTCATGGACAATTAGTATGTGTTTTGCCACAGAACACTCTTCCCCTCTCCCCCCCAGATATTTGACCAGTATCGACAAATGTTGACACAATATAATTAGTATCAATGTCTGTATGTAATATGCTGAATGCCAAGGCTATAGACCATAATACCATCACATCTTTTTGGTGATGCCCTGTCTCACACAGTATTACCTGAAGTGGACTGGAGCTTGGATCCGAAATTTTATATGTGTGTATTTTTATTTGTCTTATCATACTTGGTTCTTTTTACATTAAGTGTTTTCCTAAAACAATCTTTAAAGGGGCATTAGCTACGATTTTGACCAAAAAGAATTTATGTTTTGGAAATAGGTAAATAGCTTTAAAATGATGAAATAAAGTTTAATATTTCACATTAAACAGCTTATTGAACCACTTTCCGCCTTTTGAGAACGAAAATTACCATCTATTATTTGTTTGCTTGCAAGCAAATAATTTGACCTCGCTTTTTCCGTATGCAATTGACCTTACAAAAACGAATAATTTGTATTTTGTCGCTTATTTTCAGCCAACTTGCATGGTTCTTTGTCCGTAATTAATACTGACTAAAAGCAGATTCACAAAAAAATAAGAAATAAGTGCATTGTTGTACTGATTTAATGACGATTCGACAAACTCCGTTAACAATGTCGATAATTAATAAGATGACGTCCATTTCTTGAACGATCTCAAAACACGAACAGTTGCATGTTTTTTCCCCGATGCGCGTACATTTCATAACATTTATAAGTTACAGAAACTCGCTTTATTAAGGCATCAATCATATCTGATAGTTTTTATAGGTAGCAAAAAATTACGATTTGGCAGATAATACCTCTTTAAGACATAATATTTATCCAATCAAAAGACAAAAGGACTTATGGACAAACAACGATCTGCAAACCGATACACAGAAAACCAAAGATCGAGAAACACGAATCCCACTAAATAGTGCGGGTAAACTCGGGTGCTCCGGAAGGGTAATCAGTTCCTGCTCTACCAGTGACACCCGTCGTGATCCAATCGTGCCAATGCCAGATTGACGATTAATAAGTTAGATATCTTATACATCGTGACAATGTCGCGAAATGTGATTAATGATGGCAATAGATTGAATGTGTGATTGTTGCTTAATGCCACCTCAGCCATTGTTCAGCTCTATCATGGCGGTGACTACTACAAGATGACAGTCATAAATATTTAAGGTAGTACTGTTACTCTTTGAGATTTAATGTGTACAAATATGAGAACACATGTTTTATGCTGAGAAGAGTTTGAAGAATCCAAAGTGGTAATCAGAATCCGTAAATCGAAGAAGAACATACAACACAATGGCAAAAAAAAATTACAACGAATTATTTACAAAACACTACACAGAAAACTAAAGATTGAACAACACAAACCTCACTAACAAACAGTGGTGAAAAATTGACAGCAGATACAAAGGTATTATCAAGAAAAATCTGTAGTTAATATAGAGACAAGCAACATGACAAAAATGGGAAAAACTAAGAAAGAGTGAAAGATGAACAATTGTCAACGTAAACAAACACAAACAATTAAAGATAAGTAACACGGACCCCATAAAAACAGGGTGAACGTAGGGCTCTGGAAGAGAATGCTGTTAATTTCTGATTCTCATTGTAGAAAGTGACAATCGAAACGTCATTTCACCTGGATAGCTCACGTGTGCTATATTTTTTCATCGTAACGTGTGCTCCTCCATATCCTTATGTTTTTATGGTTACTGCAGCTTACATGTACAGACCCTCTGTACCCTTATTATCTGCAAGGAGGGTCAGTATACATTGTTGACGTTTATTAGTATTTTGGTTTTCACTACAGGATGTAATTTACATATGAAAAGAAGGCTATTTTGTGTTGTTTAAACAATACTATCTCTGATAGATTTATCTGTTTATTTACTAGATCTATATTTTAATGTTATTTACTCAAAGGGGGCCCCATTCGATTACTGGGATTTTTGGTATCACATGTATGTTTTCTAATAAGGGTGAGGATTATGGTATTTAGCGCCACGTTCAACAGTATTTCAGTTATGCAGTGAATTGTTTTCAAATGAACAGACCTGAAAATTATATACTTATATTTATCCTCTACTGGTTCTATTTTAGCAGTCAAATTGCATTAACTGGATACTCGTAATTGTTTTGTAAGATAGGGTTACTGACCAACATATATTTTTCTCTGGTACCACTGCCACACTGCTAAGCACATATCAATGGCTAAAAATAAAGACTTGTTGGTTCGGAGTAATTTGCCAAACTAGAGTGACATGTTTATGTTTCATGTGTAGGTATGATATTGCTTTAATGAGCTAACGTGACATAGATCTAACACAACGTGTTGGTCTATGACAAAACAGATACCATCAAGGTCTCATAAAAAAAAATATTTGTTTATTCTCACCATGATATAACTGATAAATTGTTCACCTTGTACTAAACTACAATCACTCACTCCCACAGGGATATAACAAGCCTAACCTCGGAACATTTCATTGAAGTGTATGTACTATGCCAGGACAATGAGCGGTCTGGACAGAAACATATGTGATAGGTTAGTCGAGTGTACCTCTTAATTACTATATTATGTTATTTGATTTTGCACTTTACCATGTGTTAATCTACAATCATTCACTTCCATAGAACTAGCTTAACCCCGACACTTTTCATCGAAGTGTCTGTACCATGCCAAGAAAATGAGTGGTCTGGACATGTATATGTGTGATAGGTGTATCGAGTGTGCCTTTTACTATTATTTTTCTATTGGATTTTGACATGTTCCTTGTGCTAAGCTACAATCACTCATTCCTAGAGAACTAGTTTAAACCCGCCATTTTTCATTGATATGTCTTTATCATGCCAGGGAAATGAGCGGTCTGGTCATGTATATATGTGATAGGTGTATCGAGTGTGCCTCTTACTAGAATGTTTCTATTGGATTTAAAGGACAAACAATGATATATACAAAACACTTCAAACAAATTTTGAACAACGCGAAACAAAAAAAACGGGGGTGAATCCGGGTGCTCCGGGAACTACTGAGGCATCCGGCGTGTTACACTCGTTCTTCCTATTAATGAGTGCCTCTTGCTATAATTTATCTATTGGAAGAAAAGTGAGCGGTCTGGTCGTGTATATATGTTATAGGCGTGTCGAGTGTGCATCTAATAACATTTTTCTATAGGATTTTGAACTGTATCGATAGTAGGGTATTTTTGTTTTATCATTTTATCACATCAATTAATCGTAGGTAACAAACGTCTGTAGTTTATCATAGAAACGTATAATTTCTTTAATTCTTGTTCAATTTTCACAATTCTCAACCCATGTGAGAAGAAATCGATAATCAACGTGCGGATCACTTTGTTCTCAGTCGCTGATTGGTCAATTACGCAATTACGTAATTTTCGATGCTCATCTTAGCAACGTTGTAAACAAATCGCGATCGCGTCGTCTGCTTTATAAAATATTAAAAATTTTCAGATATCCTTGTCTGAAATTTTCCGTCTTGTCCTCTTATCGGTGTTTGATTCTTTTTCTCACTAATATTTCATTGAAGGTACAGTATTTTCCTTCATGAGACACCCCATACATGAAATATGACGTGACACATATTTTGACGTCATTGAAGAATGGCGCCAAAGGTACGGAAAATGACATCTAGAAATACGAAAAAATGAAAATAAAGGACACAAATATATTTAATTCGGTTGGATTCTGCATTTAAAAAATCAATGGTTGAAAATAAATGGTTTTCCTCTCTTAAGCATTGGTCACCTAACAGATGTAGGTTAGCCTGTTAAGGCTGCCCTGTGATTTTCTGCCAAGTCCCTTATGGTTTGTTTTTTGTTTTGTTTTTTTATCTTTGTTTTTGGCTTTCAAAATACTTTTATTCTACTTGGCTTCACAATTGTTTTACAATTTGGTGCATATAAGCAAACTAGGGTAATTATAGTATCTTTTATATTTGTATTCAATAAAATTAGTCTTCCTTCAGTATCTATAAACTTACTTATAATTTCACAATCTAATATGTTACTTACTAAACTAGCCACCTCCTACTTGAGTTATTTCCATGACTACTAAAAAAATTGATAATCTGACTGTTCTTCAATAAAACATTTACTTTCGTTATAAAAAGTGCGTTTCTTGCAGAAATACAATTGGACACTTTTGATTTTTTATCCATTGTAGCAATCTTCTTTGTTTATCTTTCATCTGCAACCCATTTACGTTGAGGGTGTAAAAATTAATTATATTAGTGTTGAATATTGTCATATACCAAAATGATCAAATTATTTTCTAATAAAATCTCACATCTGAACAAAAAATTCAAACATTTACAAACACGATTTTCATGTTTGCACATAATGACAAATTTCGGACATACTTACATTTTAATTCTTACATCTATATTTACAATGTATACATTACACATTATCCTTACATTGCACACCATGTGTTGATGTCTATAGTTATAATTATTGACCTTGTACCCGCTCGTGAATGAACTTTCTGCCACGTGGGTAAAGTTTATAAATTTTATAAAAATTGGCTTTACAACAACACACATGAACAAAAAAGATAAACCTTTACAAACACAATTTTCGTTCTTCTACATAATGAGAAATATATCACATAAGTGTAACAGTATTAACAGTACTTTGATAAATACACGTGTTTTAACTAGATTTAGTTTGGGATTTTAGTCTTTATGAGGCCTGCACACTGCAATTAAACAATTAAGTACATTTCTTTTCTCACATTTATATTTACAATACTATTGTATACATTACATATACTCCTAACTTTACATAACATGCATTGCTTTCTATATTGGTGATAATTTACCTTGTACCTCCTCGTGCGTGAACTTTCTGCCACGTGTGTAATGTTTAAAAATTGTCTAACCATCGACTTTACAACAGCACATATATATTGGGATTTACCGATTGATTTTTTTTAATATTCTATGTTTGTGCATGTAAAGAATGAAATGATGCTCAATAAATATTACGGAAAGTAAATTGGAAAAGTTGTGTACTGGTAAAAGGACGACAGACGACTTTCCGTCTACATAAGGTAAGTACATTGTATTTGTTTGTATGCATTTTTCATATGTACTTTCACGGTATAATGTTTGTGTTTGTACTCTGGTGTATATCATCTCTGTTATCTATGACATGACTATAAATAGAAGTATTTCATTTATGCATTTGCTACTATAAAAGTTGTAATATGGTTTTGTAGACCGATATATTGGTAACATGATTCTTATTTGGGATATGCTCCGCAAATATACTAATATTTCATATAATAAAATGACATGTGATTTCCACGGGTACAATGCGGTTGTACAGCCCACATGTTTGTGTTGATATATTTCTTGGGTACATAGCGGTAACATTTTCTGCATTTAAAGTCAATCAAATTTTGTTTAATTACACAAGACAAATGACCCATTTTCTCGACAGGTAATATAAGATTAATTTGCTTACGTCTATATTTAACCTTGTGAAACCCCACTGTTATAAGGGTTTTTCATGCAATATACACTCTGCTTCTTACTAAATCATGACCCATGTTCTCAGGTAAGTTTAATTAGTTTACGTCTACATTTAGTCTTGTGAAACCCCACTGTTATAAGGGTTTTTCATGCAATATACACTCTGCCTCTTACTAAATCATGACCCATGTTCTCAGGTAAGTTTAATTTGTTTACGTCTACATTTAGCCTTGTGAAACCCCACTGTTATAACGTTGTGTCATACGGTATGGTAATATTCCTTCTTACTATGATTTCGGACGCATATATGACATAATTCTTTCAAATGATATATTAAGGCACAAACTATGATGCATATCAGATACAAAACATGACAACATCAATATTCATAACATTTTCAATTACATTCTCAAATATAACTTCACATTTTTTTTTCTATATTTCTACAGTTTTGAGCTTTAGATACATGTTTTTTATATATATGCTTTTAATAATTATACATATACATACTATACAATCGGATTGACTATATGTATATATTGTTAAAACGCAAATTAACTAAATTTAGACATTAACCTTTTCCTTTGTTTTGGTCTTCTCTACTAGGTGGTGTGGGAGGAGTGTTGTGAAGTATGTTTTAGCTTACTCGGTGGTGTTGTAAAGCTCTTAATATTACTTTGTCCAAGATTGTTTTGCTCTTTCTTTTTGATGCTTCATTAGCACTGGCTTCGATTGATCCTCGCTTGCCATTTTTTCTATTTGACTGTCCTTTTGGCTTTTTTCCAGAATCATATACAATGTTTTTATGACTGTTTTGTTCTATATCTTTACTACACTCCTCATTCTGATGTTCACTTTGTCTTTCTTCTTTTTCAACTTCAATTGTTTCATTTTGTTCCTCACTTTGTATTTGTTATCTACCTTTGTTTTCTTCATTTGCATCCCTTATATCATGACTAATCTCATCCCCTTGTGCCATCTCTTCATAAAATATAGTTCCATCCATAGCATGTGGACAATCTATTTGCTTGTGTCCAGTCTGTTTGCACCTTCTACATTTCCAATCATTTTCAAAATTGACAATAAAGTGTCTAGGCTCAAGACACTTGTGACAAACCACTTCAGATCTATTGCCTGTCTGTTGTGATTGCCCTTGATGGCTTATATATGCATTGTATCTTCCTATTTTAACTGCTTTAACCATTGGGGGTGTTAATGTTTTACTAATAATAATTATGTCGCCTGTTTCACAACCAGTTAGTCTACCATCAACTCTTAACTGTTCCCTATACATGTGCAGAATTTCCCCATCTCTTACTTTTATCATGACCTGAAGTGTTCTTCTGACTTCTCCATCATCTGCAGATAATGACACTCCTTTCACTCTTATTCTGGTTGTATCTGGTCTTTGTCTTGCAGGATATCTGGGCTTTGTTGTGTGAAATCTTACATGTCTACCTCTCATTGTTACACTTGATGCTACTAATGTTAATCTGTCTATTTTGTTGTCCATGTAGATCCTCCACATGGACTTGACTCTTTGTATGCCCTTTATAGCTGCTAGATCTATAATAGCACATATTGTCTTGTATATTTCAACGTGTGTGACCCACATGTGTTGTATTACTTTGACTCTACCAAAAATGTCTCGGTCTTGTAGGAAAATAGGTTTAACAGTATTTGGATTGTCTGTGTCATCATTTGGGTCTTGAACATCCGGGGGTTTACTGTTTCTACTCAATAATATTGGCATAGGACGCCGCCATTGTTTGTTGTGATTGTTCATTGTCACGTGATTCATTCTCATATTTATTCCCGTTCATTTGCACCTGTTTTGTCCGTATATTATAATAGAAAAATCAACTGTGCAACTCATTTAGATTAACACGACGAGTACCACTAGTGGAGCAGGATCTGCTTACCCTTCCGGAGCACCAGAGTTCATCCCCGGTTTTTAGTGGGGTTCGTGTTAGTCGATCTTTAGTTTTATATGTATGTTTTGTCGATCGTTGTTTGTCCTTTTGTACTTTTTCTTTTGACCATGGTGTTGTCTGTTCTTCCTCGATATACGGTTTCTGATTGCCCCTTTGGTATCTTCAAATTCCTCTTACACCATTTAAAGTCTATGTTATCTCTTGAAAAGGTATATTTATGTATTTGTTTGGAACGTCCACAAAAGAAACCTTAGCATTTAAGGGACGTAACTCCAGTCTGTAGACGTAGGCATAATTATATTCCCTTTGTGACTAAATGTGCTTCCGTTTTATGTAGACACATACTTTCATTTGCTAAAACATATTTGTTGATTTCTTTTTCGATTGTATCTTCGGTATAAAATAAGACAGCACCAGACAATGAAGTGTTAATTGGAAAGTCAATCTGATTATAATGAAATAATTTAAGTTGTGAATAGAAATCACAGTGACTAAACAATTAATATATGTTAATTTATATTTTAAATACCAAAAATATATTACAGGATATCAACATTATGTCAAGTTCCCCATCTTTCTGTGGTATATGTGATATTCGCCATATTTGGAAGCCATCAGAAGTTTGGTGTTCAGATTGCGAAGAAGGAATTTGCACAGCATGTTTAGAACATCACAGTTTAGCGAAACCTTCCCGAAATCATACGACAATACCTATAGAGGAGTACCAGAAATGGCCGTCTTATGTGTTGGAAATTAAAGAATATTGCGACAAACACCACGAAAAGTTAAGTTTATACTGTAGAGAACATGAGTGTCTGTGTTGTAGAATTTGTGTCGTGGAAAATCATAGTGACTGTAAGAATGTAACTATCATGGAACAAATAACAAACAACGTGAAAACATCAACTATGTTCACTGAGATCGAGTATTTAATTACAGAAATGATTGAAACTATTGGTAAGATTAGACAAAATAGAGAGACCAACTCAAGTGCTGTTAAAGAACAGAAACGAATAATTGAGAATGAAATACATGAGCTGAGGACAGAAATCAACAGTCATCTTGACAAGTTACAAGAGGATCTGATGAAGGAAATGACTGAAGTAGTAAAAAAAGAAAACAAAGAAACACGTGAACTACTGATATCCTTAGACGAGAAACAGAATGAACTGACAGAATACCAGACACATATGGTTAATATAAAAAGATATGCATCAGACCTACAAACATTTGTAGCCGTGAAGCTAATAGAGAAAGACGTAGAAACTAACGACATGTGTTTACAGTCACTACTTAACGGCGATAGTTTAAATCAAGCAAATCTATCATTCAAGAAAGACACCGATCTGAAGACTATCACAACCAGCATTAAAAAGTTTGGCGAAGTAGTTGTTGAATCAAAACCTTGTGAGATGACCTTTGCTCGAAAAAAAGATAAACAAGCCCAGATGATGGTAGCTGAACTATCACCAACTATGTCAGTACAAAATTTACAACTGAAACTGACACAAAAGATAAACATTAAGGGAATAGGTATCACAGGATGTTCTTTACTGTCAGATGGTGGAATTGTATTGTCCTCTTACAGTACGGATACTGTCAGCTTTATCAACAAAGAAGGAGCTGAATTATTTCAGATAAGTAAAGATAAAACAGGATCCTATGCTTATGATACAGTTTATATTAAAGATGTCAATAGCGTTGCTGTGTCATCTGGCTTTGGATATAGCACATGTTTAACTATAGTAGACATAGAAAGTGAGGAAGTCATGACAACTGTCTCCATAGATACGGACATTTATGGCATAGCTGTTAGAGATAAAGCAATATACTACTGTGCAGAGAATAATGGACTAAAGATGTTAAATCTTGGTGATAAAACTGTAAGTGATATTATCAACAGAAATATGTCAGGGGTTTATTACGTAGCTACATCTGGAGACAACCTTTACTACACAAACACTGACACACATACCGTGACATGTTGTGATTTACATGGTACAACCAAATGGGAATTCAAAGATGAACGTCTTATACAGTATCCACTTGGTGTCTCTGTAGACAATGATGGGAATGTGTATGTCGTCGGTTATGATTCAAACAACGTCGTGGTTATCTCCCCTGATGGACAACGTCATAGACAACTATTGTCTTCCAAGGATGGCTTGATAAAACCACGTGTCCTTGATTATGACAAATCTACCAATATGTTATTAGTTGTAAATTACAATAGTACTGCATTTTTGTTTGATGTTACAAGGAAACATTAGGAAAAAATCAGAACATTATTTACCATTAAGCAGATAAAGAAATAGATGTGACTTATTAATATTATTTATCCAACTTTATTCCAAATTCATATCACTAATTTACGAGATTTAGAATTCAATTAGTGCAAAATTGATTACGTACCTGTTTTATCCCAATTTATGATTAAATCATCTGGAAAGTCATATTTTCTCACAGTTTGCTCTATTCTCTGCAGGTAATCGGCTTCAACATTTTCAAAATCGTTCGGTAAATGTTTAATTCCCTTGGTGACCTTTATCTTTCTAAAGTTTAATCTGTCCACTACCGCCACATTTGACTAAACTCATCGAATTTTTATTGTACGAATGAAGTGAGCAATGGACAGTTAAAGTTATAAAACAGTTTTGAAAAGTGCTCACGACTTACTAGATATACCAACTGGATTGTCCCTTCGGGCACCTCAAGGAAAGAAAGATAACTCAAACTATATTTATTTCTTTATTGTCACCTTTCACAGCGCGAAAACCGCAAATTTTATTTTTGAGGTTTCTATCAAAGTGCGAATTTAACCACTACGCGAACAGTTTATGCAACGAAATCGTGAAAATACCCCCCCCCCGCGAAATTAATCACCTTTGCAGTATGGGTTTTGAGTTATGCTGTTTAATCCCACTTTCAACAATATTTCAGATATATCGTAGATGTCAGTTTTATTAATTTAAACAATATTTTATTTCGAAAATAATCAGACAATACAGTACATCAAACATAGTAATTACAATACAGGATTCAGAAACAAGCAATTATACTTTTATTAATACCATGCGATCACGACTGTCCTACCTTAATCAAAATGCACATCTCTGTATTTAACTTGCTCATACATGTATGTTCAAACAAATATGTACATTTCTGTATCTTGTTCAGGGGTTCTAGACACCATGAAGAGTAACTTGTTAAATTATTTCTTGACCCACAAACACCTTGGAAGCCAGAGAATAATTACCAATTATTGAAGAGTTAAAATCTAAAATGTCCAAAAAAAAACACCAAATAAAGCTTGCTTTATGGATGCTTACCGTCACTTCCAACAATTGTTCAGCTATTTGTAGTGACGACCGCCTCCTTCACTAGTGCATGTTAACTTCCGGTTTGGTCTATGGATGTTTACCGTCACTTCCATGAAGCTGTTATTAGCAACATCTGCCATCTTCAATAATTCATATGACATTTTGATTTAGTCTATCGATGTGATCATCACTTCCAACAATTGTTCAGCTTATTTTAATAACGGCCGCCATCTTCAATAGCACATATTATCTTTCGGTTTGGTCTATGGATCTATACCGTCAAGCTTATTGGGAAGGAAAGGACGAAGAGTTAAAACATAAATAAAAGAAATACCGTGGGTAGGTGTGTGATATTCTTAACATTTCTGGGGGGTATCGGACCAAAAACTGTCCTTTTTGGAGGCCGGATCAGACGTCATCGATCTTAATCCCTTGTCATCAAGTCGGCCTTGCCTAATGGATGTTAAGCTTAAATAGGAATGTTAATGTAAATACAGTGACGAAAACCTGTTTATGCCCCACCCCCTTTTTTCACTGGGCACCATGCATTCAGATTACATCAGGGACCATAAACGACTAGTCAGTGTTGACCTTGACACCTATCTTGTGTCAGAATTTTGATCATTATACCTGTGATAGTGTTAAGTGTTATACCCTTTATTTATTTGAAATATGGAACATTTTTTGTTTTTATGCTGTACTACAGTTTCCACTTGCCATGTATTTTTAAATGTTTGCACAATGTTTTTCAAGCCACAATTTTACAGATTATGCCTCTTATATTCAACAAATTGTATTTCGCTCTCGCTTACTTTAGCTAGAAGCGAGGGCTTCCGTGACATTTATATATATATTTGTATTTCAATTCTAATTTTTATTATATATATATAATGGTCACGTGATTTACTGACACACGAATGCTACACTTTTATTGATCCTTATTCTACATACTCTATCCATGGTATCTTAACAGCATTCGTGTGTCAGTAAATCACGTGAGCATTTGACTTCCTCTTCTAAAAATTCCCTAATTTAGAGATATTTCGTCAGAAGACATTATTGTCGGGTACTTGCAGGTAATTAATGGTGTTATGTCAAATTGATATTCTGATTGTCGTATGTTCTCATTTAAGTAAGGACATTGTCTAGATATATCTATTTAAGCATCATTAGTTTTATATTTACCAATATGACCCCGGTAGGGTCAGTATACACCTCTCACTACGCAAACATTTGTATTTACAAAACTGGAATTTTTCAAAGTTCAAATAATATTGAAGACATTTTCCTGTTTTGTTGAATTTACACTCAAACCGACAGTGATATGTGACTTAAAGTACCACCATTCCTCTCATGGACACTTAGTATGTGCTTCCACAGCCAACCCCATTGACTGTTGACCAATACAAAGGAAGGGTAATCGAATATAACTATTGTTAATGTCTGTATCAAATATGCTGAATGTCAAGCTTATGATTATAATAACATCTGTTTGGTCATTGACTATTGATCAAACTAAGATCTGGAGTGGACTTCAGTTTGGATCGGGAATTTTTAATGTGTATATTTCCATTCATCTTGTCATAAAAAAATGTGTACAACATATAGTTTATATTTAGTGTTTCCTCCAAACATTTCAGAAAATAAACGTTAGAGAAACCCGAAGTGGCAATCAAGAATGTAGATATCAGTAAGGCATGATATTTATACAATTGTCCCCCATAAATATCAGTAAAGCATGATATTTGTACAATTCCCCCTACCATAAATATCAATAATTATATAATAGTCACTGATATGGAGGGCAATAACAGGATATACAGATTGCCCAAAGGTCGTGGTATTGACCAGTGGAAATGATAGGCGAGGGCAATATCATTTCCACTGTTACGTACCACGACCCAATGGCAGTTTGTCTATCCTGATATTGCACTCCCTATCAGTAATTATTGTGTTTATTGCATTGAAGACCAGAATCTGACACATACAATATAAATACATAGAAATATTTAATCAGGATCATTGAAAGTTTCCCTAGGCGTTATCACCATTTCGTTATTACCTAGTTTGAATTGACTACAGCAATTGTTTGAATGGTGTTCAACTTATAATGATATTTAAAATGAGATTAACATTGTAATTACGTAAAACGCAAACAAACAAATATCCGTGTATAGACCAGCAGTACCAGTCTATACACGGTTTGTGGACCGGTCTATATCAGCATGTCGCGGAATACTGAAGGTCACGTGGAGAGTGTTCATTCAATTAAGTGAATGATTTTTATTCTGATATGCAATAAAGCATGATATTTATACAGCCGAATGACAAACTTTTAATTGAGAGAACAAAACAAATGAAGAACTAATGCCAGTATCTTTTAGTATTTGTTAGATGTTGTCAATGTTAAAATTATTGATGTTGATATACGTACTGTTGTATTCCTTGTATGATAATAACAGAGTTAGTTCTACTGACATAATATTATAATGCCGCCATAGACCCGCCTTCTGTGAGGTGCTTGCAATAGATGACATAATGCATGCACCATGCTGAATGTATCTTAGACAAAAGACAACATTTATTCTAAGAAGAGTTTGAAGATATCAAAGGGGTAATCAGAATCAGTCAATTTAAAAAGGACAACCAACACAACGGAAAAAGCAAACAAGACAAAGGGACAAACAATGATCTACAAAACACTACAAAGAAAACTAAAGATCGAGCAACACGAACCTCACTAAAACAAACAATGATCTACAAAACACTACACAGAAAACTAAAGATTGAGCATCACGAACCTCACTACAAACAAACAATGATCTATAAAACACTACAAATAAAACTAAAGATCAAGTAACACGAACCTCACTATAAACAAACAATGGTCTATAAAACACTACAAAGAAAACTAAAGATCGAGCAACACGAACCTCACTACAAACAAACAGTGATCTATAAAACACTACAAAGAAAACTAAAGATCGAGCAACACGAACCTCACTATAAACAAACAATGATCTATAAAACACTACAAAGAAAACTAAAGATCGAGCAACACGAACCTCACTATAAACAAACAATGATCTATAAAACACTACAAAGAAAACTAAAGATCGGGCAACACGAACCTCACTATAAACAAACAATGATCTATAAAACACTACAAAGAAATCTAAAGATCAAGTAACACGAACCTTACTATTAACAAACAATGATCTATAAAACATTACAAAGAAAACTAAAGATCAAGTAACACGAACCTCACTATAAACAAACAATGATCTATAAAACACTACAAAGAAAACTAAAGATCAAGTAACACGAACCTCACTATAAACAAACAATGATATATAAAACACTACACAGAAAACTAAAGATCGAGCAACACGAACCTCACTATAAACAAACAATGGTCTATTAAACACTACACAGAAAACTAAAGATCAAGTAACACGAACCTCACTATAAACAAACAATGGTCTATTAAACACTACAAAGAAAACTAAAGATCGAGTAACACGAACCTCACTATAAACAAACAATGGTCTATTAAACACTACAGAGAAAACTAAAGATCGAGCATTATGAACCTCATTATAAACAAACAATGATCTATAAAACACTACAAAGAAAACTAATGATCAAGTAACACGAACCTCACTATAAACAAACAATGATCTATAAAACACTATAAAGAAAACTAGAATTGTCCGGGACTAATACCCCCCGCTTCACTCTGACTGTGTCCAAGATTATTGAAAACTAAGTCTACACGGAAAATATATTATTTGTCAAATTATAATGTTTAACACATTCAACAAAAATAAAAACGTCGTAGCATAAAAACTGTAAGATGAGTTGCACGGACAAACCATATACCCTTTCAGCCAAATTCACAAATAAAAAATAATAACTAAGTTCAACAATCTATATTTTTTGGTAAGATTCAAGAAAATCAAAATCCTTACAACATGCACATCTTTGGTATGAGTACAAATGTTCTGCAATGTAAAAACTTCCTAACTTACAAACTGTAGGAGGAGTTGCGCAGACAAACCATGTACCCTTTTTGCCATATTCACACAAAAATGGCTATTAAGCTTAACAATCTATATTTTAGTAAAAATGCACAAAAATCAAAATCCTGACCACATGCACATGTTTGATATATGTACAAACAATCTACAATATAAAAACTTCCTAGCGTAAAAACTGTAGGAGGAGTTGCGCGGACAAACCATGTACCCTTTTAGCCAAATTCACCAAAAAAAGACTAAGTTCAGCAATCTATATTTTTGGTAAAAATTCATGAAAATCAAAATCCTTA
>MJUT01057118.1:552973-563631 GCA_002080005.1 Gigantidas platifrons
ACACTACAAAGAAAACTAAAGATCAAGTAACACGAACCTCACTATAAACAAACAATGATCTATAAAACACTACAAAGAAAACTAAAGATCAAGTAACACGAACCTCACTATAAACAAACAATGATCTATAAAACACTACAAAGAAAACTAAAGATCGAGCAACATGAACCTCACTAGAGCCTGGGGGTTAAGGCAGGTGGTCGGAAGGGTATGCAGTTCCTTCTCCACTAGTGATACCCGTCGTATTACTCTATTTACAAAGCCGGATATAGTATTAAATAAGTTATCTTATATACAGTGTGGCATTTGTCATTGACATTGTGGTTAATGGTGGCGATAGGTGTCTCCCTCCAAATACAATTTCCAACTTTCTAATTAGAATATAGAACTGTTCTGTCGGTGTGGTATTGTTTTAAGTTTCATTTCAATTATATCATCGATGTAAAATAAGACGGCATTATAAAACAAAGTGTAAATTGGAAAGTCAATCTGATTTTAATTAAATAATTTAAGTTGTGAATATAAATCACAGTGACTAAAGACAATTAATATATGTTAATTTCTGTTTTAATACCAGTTATATATTACAGGATATCAACATCATGTCAAGTGCTCCATCGTTCTGTGGTATATGTGATATCCGCCATATTTCTAAGCCATCAGAAGTTTGGTGTCCAGATTGTGAAGAAGGAATTTGCACAGAATGCATAGAACATCATAATTTAGCGAAGCCTTCCCGAAATCATACCACGATACCTATAGAGGAGTATCAGAAACTGCCGTCGTATGTGTTGGAAATCACAGAATATTGCGACGAACATCACGAAAGTTCAATTTATACTGTAAAGAACATGAGTGTCTGTGTTGGAGAATTTGTATCGTGGAAAAAACATTGTGACTGTAAGAATGTAACTCTCATGGAAGAAATAATAAAGAACGTGAAGGAATCAACCATGTTCAATGAAACCGACCATTTGATTAAAGAAATTATTGAAAATATTAGTAAAATTAGACAAAATAGAGATACCAACTCCAGTGCTCTTAAAGACCAGAAACGAATAATTGAGAATGAAATACATGAACTGAGAAAAAAAATCAACACTCATCTTGACAAGTTACAAGAAGATCTGATGAAGGAATTGACAGAAGCAGTAAACATGCAACCGAAGAAGCACGTGAGGTACTAGTATCCTTAGACCAGAATCAGAAAAAAACTGACCGAATACCGGACAAATATAGTCAACATAAAAAAGTATGGATCAGGGCTACACACATTTTTAGCCCTGAAGAAAATAGAGAAAGACGTAGAAACACAGGACACGTGTTTACAGTCACTAGTCAACAGCGACAGTGTAAATCAAACCAAACTATCATACAAGATAGACAGTGATCTGCAGATTATAACCACCATCATTCAAAAGTTTGGCGAAGTAGTTGTTGAATCAAAGCCTTGTGAGATCAACTTGGTTAGAAAAAAAAAGATAAACAAGCCCAGATGATGGTAGCTGACTTATCACCACCTATTTCAGTTGAAAACATACAGCTGAATCTGAAACAAAAGATAAATAGCCGGGGGACTGGCATCAGAGGATGTTCTTTACTTCCAGATGATAGAATGGCATTTTCCTTTTGCAATACTAACACTGTCAGCTTTATCAACACAGAAGGAGTAGAATTATTCCAGATAAGTGAAAATAAAACAGGAGCCTGTACTTATGATACAGTTTATATTAAAGATAACAATAGCATTGCTGTATCATCTGGAGGTGGAGATAATGCATGTATAACTGTAAGACATAGAAAGTTGTAATAGACATAGAAAGTCAGAAAGTCATGACAACTATCTCCATGGATACGCACATCTATGGCATGTCGATAAGAGGTAGAACAATATATTACTGTACAGGAAATAAAGTACTAAGGATGTTAAATCTGTATGGCACATCTGTAAGTGATATCATCAAGAGTAATATGTCTTACGTTAAATACCTAGCTACATCTGAAGACAAACTTTACTAAACAAACTGGTTGACCGATACTGTGACATGTTGTGATTTGCATGGTACCACGCAATGGGAATTCAATAATGAACGTGTTCTACAGGATCCAAGTGGTATATCTGTAGACAATGATGGGAACGTGTATATCGTTGGTAGTAGTTCTAACAATGTTGTGGTTTTCTCCCCTGATGGACAGTGTCATAGACAAGTATTGTCCTCCATGGATGATCTGGTAAGCCCAACTATGCTTGATTATGACAAATCTACCTACAGGTTATTAGTTGTTAATGAAGAACGTACTGCTTTCCTGTTTGATGTTACAAGGGGGCAGTAGATGAATAGTAGAACATTCTAGACGCCATTTTACATAGTGATTTTTATTTTAAAGAAATAAATGTGACTTACTAATATTATCTATCCAACTTTATATCCAGTTCATGCCATTAATTATGATATAGGTTATGGGTTATATATAGATTCTCCTTCAGTTGTCCGTGGGTTACGATATTTCTCCACTCAAGAGAGTTATTGTTTTAACACCACTTTCAACAATATTTCAGTTATATCATGGCGGTCAGTTTTATAAGTGGAGGATACCGGAGTACCCAGAGAAAATCACTGACCTGCGGCAAGTCACTGACGAACGTTATAACCTAATGCTGTGTCGAATACACATCGCAATGATCGGGATTCGAACTCACAAACTTAGTCTTGTTTAGCAATGATTTATCTCTACATTTATGACAATTATATCTACGATTATTGACAGCTTAAAATGTTTTTTTTTAATTTTGTGTGATCGCCATACTATTCATGTATATACATAATGTTGGTAATTTGTATCTTTTTTTTGCATCGTAATGCACAATGAACATTTTCATTTAAATAGATTGGATGGTTTCATGGTGTTAAACACCACTTTCAACAAGATTTATCTAGACTATTGTGCACGTGGTGGGCAGTTTTATTGATGGAGGAAACCGGAGGATCCGGAGTAAACCACAGACCTGTCGCAAGTCACTGACAAACTTTATCACATTATGTTGTACACCTCGCCCTCATCGAGATTCGAATTCATAACATCAGTGGTGATGGACACTGACTGCATAGATAGCTATAAATCCAACTACCATGCGATCACGTCTACGACAGCCCCTCTTATTTAATTAGAAAGGGGAGATAACTGAACGTCGCCATCTTTTCATTGTTTATTGAGTACACATTAAGAAGAGTTTGAAGATGCCAAAGAGGTAATCATAATCCATAAATCGAAGGACAGACAATTGCAACACAACGGCTAAAAGAGAAAAAAAATCATCCATCTATTTTCTGACAACTTAGAATGCAAATGCGCCAACATATGTGGATAGTATCAATAAAATAAGTGTATTCAAAAATGTGAGCACATGCTTTTGAATAAAAAAAAAGTTTCTCGTGGTTTCAGTTCACGTGCTCAAAATGGTCACGCAAGGTATTATCATCACTTGTCGTCCGGCGTCGTCACTTCTCGTCGTTATCGTCGTCCATAAACTTTTACATCTTACATTTCTTCTCTGAAACCACTGTGCCAAATGCAACTAAACTTGGCAAGAATGTTCATTGGGCGATCCTCTAAAAATTTAAATTATGGGATGTGTTTGTTGATCTGATATACATAAAAGAAACTGGAGCACAAAAATGTTAAAATTGGTGTTTTCTGCTTTTGTATGTGCATGAACCTGTATGAAGTTTTTTTCTTTGTGTTCCTTCAAATAGTCTCTATATTTAGTAGGCTATAAGACTTTCTATACATCTTATCATTTTCGAGATATAAGGGGTTCAGAATCTAAAATTTTTATTTTTATTTCATGTCTGCTTTAATTTTGATATTTGTTCCCGCTAGTTTCTTTATGAAATTTCGAACTTACGTTTTCTGAATAATTTTGACTCAGCGCTTGTGGTTTTCAATATAACAAGTGTTTTAATGTACAAACACCAAAAATGATAACTTTTTTTTCTAATTTTAAGTCTGATGTATATGCAATGTTTCATTGAATTTCTTTGAACAATTCCTGTCTGGACTATTACAACAGATTTGCTGTAGCTCTTACCGTTTCTAATGTATGATGGGACCAAAGGGACAAGCGCCCAACTTTTTGAATTCTTATTTAAGTGAGTTGGTGAGTGATTGTTGATTAACGCCAATTCAGCAATTGTGCAACTGTATGATGGCGAGAACAAGTTAATTTTCAATGAAATGATAATGAGGTCCGCTTTGTTCTAGACCAACACGATGAGTTGGATTTGTATAGTGGTAGCTCACTGAAACAAAGTCCGCAGGCACCCCACTCGGTCATATTATTCTGATTCCGAGCCAACCAGTCTTTGCTCTTTCTCCTTAGTGCTGCTTGTTTAGCGGAGAACCAACAAATACCAATTTTAAGGTATTTGACTTGGCCCCACCGGGCTCCAGGCAAGTACGCTAACCATTATGCCAGCGATGCGGTTTTAATTTTTATTTGAAGTCCGATCTTAAGAGGGTTTTTTTTCCTTTTAGATTCTTTAGAAAAATTGCTATCTGTGTTTTTCATACATATTTGACCTATAACTCTTATGGCTTCTGCGATAAAAGGTGTCAAATGGATCCAAAAAATGGCCAGCACCCCAAATGATGTTTTTTTAAATATTTTAAGTCCGATATGAGAGCAGTTTTCGCCAATCAATTCCTTTAACAATTTTAGTTTTTGGACGGTTACCAACATACCTGTGTAGATTTATTGTTGCACAGATTTGAGAGAACCGCAATTCCCACTTTAATGGGTCAGACATTTATACTGGAATTTTTGTGAAAAGTATATAAGATATTTGTGTCAGTTAATTATTACGAGCATGCATTGACCGTACTACTGTGCTGTCAGTGTATGCAATGGTGTCGTCTGCAAATCGTATGGTGGAGCTTATACCGCCTTGAATATCGTTTATATAATACAGAAATAGATTAGGGCCTCAGATTTACCATTGCGGCACTCCTTAATCATATGGACACATACCGTGCTAATCTTCTTGCTGACTTGTTCCTTTATTCGTAGGCATGTCTTATTCGTATGAGGCATACTTCATACAGGGGCTTCTAAAGATAAACGGAAAGAAGTTAGGCGGATAGCGACCTTATTTCAGATTCCGTTATACAGATGAAGTTCATTCATTAAATATTCAAAGCTTGGTGATTTTGTTGATCGAATCTATCCCATCGTGCTTGAAATAAAAGATACCACACACACAATTAGGTCTGCTTCATACCTAGATCTACATGTTGTACACCTGGTAATTGACAGTGAGGGATGGAAACCAGGAGCGTATAGTTATACCTAACTTGAAGTGGAAGCACAAAATTAGGGCGAGGGGTCTGGGGGCCGCCTAAGGCCCCCAGTAGGTCAAGGGCCAAGCCCCCTGAAGCTCCACGAATATAGCATATTTCAATGTATAGAATAAACTTAAGAAAGACCAACAGGCCCTTTCCCGGTTATGACAGCCATATTGGATGGGGGCAATTTTTTTGGATAGAGGGAGGAAAGGTATGAAAATACAAGAAACCCTATGTGTGTTGCTGAATATTTTTTTCTGGTCCATGACGTTTTCCTATTTTTTTTTAAACAATTTCTACCTCTATGAAGAAAATTTGCTCCCTATCCAATATGGCTGTAATAACCGTGAAAGCACCAATTCGACTGGTGGTAAGTATTTTTTGACAAAAAGAATCAAGATTTTGAACAATAAAACGAACATTTATGTTTTTTCTATCAATTTTCTATCTGACAGTCATATCTACCAATAGAACTTTGTAACCAAGCTTCAAAGTCTACTCATTGTCACTATGAGCTTCAATATCAGGGTCAGCAGCAAAAAGAAAACCTAAACGACGCGTTTTCTTTACAGCAAATGCATCTATTACTTTCTCATCATCGATATGCCAGTATTTATAAGCATGTAAAACGGCCAATGCAGACAAGCTCTCGATAAGCATAGTCGGCCGAACATACGCTTTATCTATCTATCTATCTACATGCCATGGTATGTTGAACTGTCACACTTGACCAATACTCAACGCTTCCGGTGGGCGCAAGAAATGTTTTTGAAGAATAACCAAATAATAAAGAATAGCAATAGTAACGTATAGTTAAATAGACTGTAAAAGTTAATAAAGTGAGAAAAGAAAATAAAGAAAAAGAGGTTCCATTTACTTTCCAATCATCTGGTCTATACCAATCCGAATTCCGTGGCGGTACCAGGGACTGAATCCCCACCGGAACAGCTCTATCCCACCATTTTACTTACTGGGTAAATGGAAGAAGTAAAGTTTAGATAGAAACTGTGGAGAGCTCCCTCTTGAAGGATACCAAAGAGGGGGCCTCAGCGACTGAAGCTGGTAAACAGTTCCAGACTGGAACTGTTCTAGGGAAGAAACTGTACATTAGGCTGTTTGTCTTCGTGGAATTATGTCGGTACTTCTTGGTATGTGTTGATCTGGTTCTGGTTGTCATCGGTTTTAGGTATTGGTAGCAAGGTATGTCTACAAGATCGATGACAACTTTGTAGATCATAGTCAGTTGCAGTTTCTTTCTACGGTTCTTTAGAGTTTCCCATCCTAATTCATCTAGCATGCTGCCCACACTACTGGTGTTTCTGTAGCGGTTGGTGGCATAATGGGCTGCACGGCGTTGTACCATTTCAACTTTCCTCACTTGGTCTTTTTGATGTGGGCTCCATACTTTTGCACAAAAATCAAGGCTGGATCGTACCATCGGGACATATGCATTCGTTTTGGTCTCCTGGTTTGATGTTCTCAGGTTGCGTCTTAAGAATCCCAGCATGTCATTGGATTTCTTCGTAATTCTATCAATGTGGTGTATCCATGATAGGTCGGATTGGATGAGTCAACGTCTAGGTATTTGGTGCTCTCTGATCTTTCGAGTACTTGTCCCTTGAGTGTGTATGGGTGATGGATTGGAGAACGTGATCTTGTTGAAGTTAATATGCTACACTTCTGCGGGTGGAAGTTCATTCCCCAAGTTCTTTCCCATTCTGCTATTTTGTAGATGTCGTCCTGTAGGATTTCTGTGTCTGTAGCAGTTAGTATTGTCCGGTATACTATGCAGTCATCTGCGAAGAGTCTGGTTTTAGGTGTTATGTTGTCCGGAAGGTCGTTTATAAAAAAGAGAAATAATAACGGGCCTAGTACTGTCCCCTGTGGGACTCCACTGATTACAGGTACTGTTTCGGATGATTCTCCCTCAATGATGACTTGTTGAATGGGGTACGGTTTGATAAAAATGACTCTATCCATTGGTTTGACCTCTTACTCCATATTGATGCAACTTGTTGAGTAGACATTTGTGTGGTACACGGTCGAAGGCTTTGGAAAAGTCAAGTATTATCATATCTGTCTGTTGTCCTTTATCTAGTACTGTTTCGAGTTCGTGACATAAAGTAATCAGTTGTGTTTCACAGCTTCGCCTTGCCCTAAAACCGTGCTGGCAATCGGTTAGTATCTTGTAGGTTTCTAGATGTTTCAGTGTGTTGCTGACGATGATGGGTTCAAGGAATTTACAACACAGGCATGTAAGCGATACTGGTCTATAGTTGTTTGCATCATATCTACTTCCCTTCTTAAATATTGTTGTGACATTTGCGTGGTTCCAGTCTTTCGGTACTGTGCTGGATGTAAGGCTGACCTCATAAATGGTACATAGTAGTGGTGCTAGTTCTAAGGCACATTCTTTAAGCATTCTTGCTGGTATTTTATCAGGTCCATACGCTTTGCAGGGGTTGCACTTCTGCAGTAGCTTATATATGCCTTCTGTAGTGATTGTAATATCGGGTATTTGTGGGTATTGTTGTCCTGTGGGTTTAGGTACAGTCTGGCTGTCGTCTTCTTTAGTAAATAATGATTGGTATTGTCTGTTCAAGATGTTAGCTTTGTCCTTTGCGGTGTTAAATAATCTACTGTTGTCCTTCAGTGGGGCTATTCCAGTGTGATCCTTCTTATTACACTTTTAACTCGTCTCATTACACTAAAGCTTCTCTCAGCTGTGGCAGTAGTTACGGTTACACCCCGTTGGTCCGAAGGTCCGATAGTCCGAAGGGCCGATAGTCCGATAGTCCGAAGGACCGATAGTCCGAAGGTCCGATAGTCCGAAGGTCCGATAGTCCGAAGGGTCGATATTGATAGTCCAAAGGCCCGATGGTAGTTTGGTTAGAGTATTCCGCTGGTGCCCAGCCTCGTCAGAATTTCTTTTCTACCCTGTGCTTTTCCACAGTAACGCAATTTGCCAACATTACATAACCAGTCTTAAAAAAAGTAAGAAACCGAACCTCCGTTCCACAGGAGGAATCCAAAGCCGTAAGTCCAAGGGAATGGGCAAAATCGACCAGACCGAGCAAAGACAGAGAAAAAAATGACTACACAAAAACAAAAAACGTACACAAAAGATGACCATCACGGACCCATAAAAACCAGGGTTAGAACAGGTGTGCCGCAGAGTAAGCGTCTACAGCCTCTTTAGGGATCGGTCATTATTTATCTCCAGGGGGGCCGTAAAATTATTTTGAATAACCGGAAAAAATTTAATGACCCACTTTCCACTTTTGTGTAACATATGTGACCCCCCTCCTAATAGTGTCAGAAAAATGTTGAGCCCCAACCATGTCATATTTGTATTACTCCAATGGTGTTGTGGTGTATATACTTTGTACATAAACAATTCTCTCTCTCTCTATCCTTTGTCATGTTTTTCATCTCCCCCCTCTATTTATTTATTTGTTATTTTTGTTAATATTTTTTTTCAATTTGAAAATTAAAAAATCATGACCCCCCCCCCCTTCCCCTAACATAAAGAAACCTCTGACCCCCACCTTTTCCAGGTTCCAAATTTTTTCTGACCCCTCTATATTTGCCGGCCCACTGGAGATAAATAATGACCAGTCCCTTAGGGACACTCGCCCTGATAGCCAGAGTCAAATCCGGTGCAGAGGAAGAACGAAGCTGATCAAGGAAACACATATGTTTGCATCTGTGAAACAGTTGTCTCATAACGGTCCACCAAGTCGTCATGGCGTCCGTAAAACGTCAGGAGCGATGACTTCAACCTTTTAGCAACATAGCCTTTCCTCGTGAGTTTGTCAGTTAGCAACCGCGGGCTCTGTCTAGAAAATCACGATATACACCACAAACTCTGGAGTAACGGATAAGCCAGGTTTTCTGAAAGGGGGTGCACAACTAAAAGGCGAGGGATCTGGGGCCGCTTTAGACCCCCCAGCGAGTCCAGGACAGAGCCCTGTTAGGGGGCTCAGGCCCCCGGAAGCTCTGAAGTTTTAGCATTTTACAAACAGTATAATCAAATGAAAAAATTGATCAAAATGCAAGAAATATTTATATCCTCTTTGATGCAATACTTAGATTTACAACTTTAAGTGTGTTATCTATTAAATAGAGAAAATAAAATCGTAATATTGACGTTACAATCAAGTATACACAAGGTGTTTTTGTGTTATTTAGAGGGGGTTCACGTGCACCTCCCTTCCCCCGGCTACGGCCTTGCAAGCTGTGATACGGTATATAAACTTAATATGCCTGTACTGCAGATATTGTCAGTATGGCACGGACCATTTGATTTTCTGGGGGTGGGGTGGGTGGCTTTGGACTTTTGTTGGAGCCAGATAATTTTTTCTATATATTTATTGTAAGCAAATAAAGTTTGGAAAAATTATTTATTCCATGGGCTAGATTTTGTTTTTCACTCCAGAAGCCGGCCAACTTATTTTCAACCAAAATCGGTGCCAGAACTTTTTCCGAAAAAAAAACCAGCCCCCCCCCCCCGAATGTCAAATGGACCGTGCCTAAATTATGATATCATTGCACAGAACGTGGTTTGTGCTTGTATGGAACCTATTTATGTATATAATATATAATAATATAGGTATTAAATTTAATCATTAAATAGGCAGATGATCATCTACCTGAATCATTACTTCTTAATCATTAAATAGGCAGATGATCATTTACCTGAATCATTACTTCTTAATCATTAAATAGGCAGATGATCATCTACCTGAATCATTAATCAGAAAATGATACACGAGAACAAATAATATACTGGATTTTCACCCTACCAATTGAATGTTTTGCTGGGTCCTCAAATTTTCTCCGTTTAATAGTGGAAGTTTCGCTGTCTCCTTGACATCTTTTTCATATTTTTTTCTCCCTCTAATAAGCGTTAAGTTTTACCGATGTCCGTCCGTACGTCTGTATACTAAATCCTCGGCTTCTACTTGAGGGAATGATTTGATACATTGAAAAGAGATTTGTCATGATGAGTTGTAATGTGTACTCTATCTTGGAAGCTGTCACATACCTACTTCCTATTTATCGACCAACTTTGCTGCGAATTTTTGTCTAAAAAACGAACAAATTTTCGTCAAAGATTTCTCGGATTCTTTTGAAAGGAATGTATGGTTCGAAACTTGGGATAGAGCTTGGTAATGATTGAGTTGTAACGTGTAAGCTATTATTAAAGCTGTCGCCTACCTACTTCAAAAGTTAATATGACGGGGCATATCTGTTCCATGGACACATTCTTTTATTTCATAATACATGGAGATCATTTTTATAGTATCATAAGG
>MJUT01057118.1:587016-631290 GCA_002080005.1 Gigantidas platifrons
CAAACTTCAAATGACCTTACTGTCAAGCGTCAAATGACTTTCATTGTCGAACATCAAATGATCTTTACCGTCAATTCAAACATTCAATGACATTTACTGTCAAACATCAAATCACCTTTACCATCAAACATCAAATGACCTTTACTGTAAAGTGTCAAATTATCTTTTCTGTCAAACGCCCAATGACCTTTATCGTCAAACATCAAATTATCTTTACTGTCAAACGACCTTTAATATAAAGTATCCTTTACTGTCAAGAGTCAAATGACCTTTACTGTAAAACAACCTTTGATATTAAGTGTCCTTTACTCTCAAGTGTCAAATGATCTTTACTGTCAAACGTCAAATGAACTTTACGCTCGAGTGTCAAATGACCTTTACTCTCAAGCAACAAATGACCTTTTTCATCGGGCAATAAAACTAACTAGTAAATATAACCAAGTGTCACATTACACTCTTGTAACTTTAACGGACGCCAAGTGATGGTAAAAGCTCACCTTGAAAAAATACAGTATCATGCAATTTGGTTTAAAAATAAATTCCCTATATCAAAATACAGAGGATACCAATTATGACACCTTTGGGTCTCATGTTCTTTCGCAGATTTTTGATAAAAAAAAATATATCATGCAGTTTTTAGTGAGAGAGGACCTTCTAAGGAACATCCCTGGTGAGTTTGGATACCATATTAATTGGTCCAATGAAGATTACTAGAGGCTCAGTGGACTACGCCTGTGTCGCTCACTTTTCATTCTGCTTTGAAAAAACTTATCGAACCTTCCATAGCCGCTTCCTACCATATTTCGGTTCATTTGGCTACTCAGTTTCAGAGATTTTTAAAAATAACCCTTCAAATATTGCCTATGGTGGCCATGTTTGTTAACAGATCGGGACGAAATAAGCATCTTTATAGAAGACCTTCCATAGATGTCTCCTACCAAGTGTTGGTTCATTTGGCCAAGCGGTTTCAGAGATGTTTAGACATCGACCAATCAGAAACAAGAATTGTCGGCGGCAGCTATGCTTGTTAACGGATCGAGATAAAATGAGCAATCTTTATAGATCACCTTTCATAGATGCTTCCTACCATGTTTCGTTTCATTTGGTCATGCTGTTACAGGGGAGATTTTTAGAAATCGACCAATCAGAAACAAGAATTGCCTATGGCTGTCATGTCTTTTACTGAAACAGGACGAAATGTGCAATCTTTATAGAGGACCTTCCATAGATGCTTCTTGCCAAGTTTCAGTTCATTTGAATTGGCCAAGCGGTTTCAGAGGAGACTATATTTTTCAAATCAACCAATCAGAAACAAAAATTGCATGTGGTGGCCATGTATGTTAACGAAAATGGACGATATATATGCGCAATTTTCATAGAGGACCTTCCATGGATGGTTCCTACCAACTTTCGGTTCATTTGGCCAATCGATTTCAGAGGAGAAGAATTTTTAAAAATATTGACCAATCAGAAACAAGAATTGCCTCTGGTGGCAATGTTTGCTAACTGATCGAAACGATATGTGCAATCTTTAGAGGACCTTTCATTAATGTTTCCTACCAAGTTTCTGTTCATTGGGCCAAGTGGTTTCAGTGAAGATGTTTTAGAAATCAACCAATCAGAAACGAGAATTACCTGTGGCGGCTATGTTTATTTACGGGTCGGGACAAAATGTACTTCTAAATAATCAGGATCGTTTGTCATTGGATAAGATATGTTTACATGTACGCTCTAATGATTCGTTTGTTCGTGTATCGTGTGTTTGTTTCGTCTATTGTCCGTTTTTCGTTTCATTCGTGTGAAGCGTTCGTTCCTTCCTTTTGGGTTTTTCATTTGTTTGCGTTTGGTGCGTATTGTAAATTTATATGATCCAGGATCTGTACCAGCATTAGTTAATTTCTAAGGGAAATAGCAAGAGCTATCTTTTTTTTAATAGCTTAATGCAAGAGTTATCTCATAATAGAATATTTTTTTAGAAATCAACCAATCAGAAACAAGAATTGTCTGTGGTGTCCATGTTAGTTAACCGATCGGGACAAAAAAGCAATCTTTATAGAGGACCATCCATGTATCCTCCCTACCAAGTTTCGGTTCATTTGGCCTCATGGTTTCAGAGGAGAATTTTTTTTGGAAATCAACCAAGCAGAAACAAGAATTGTCTGTGGAGACTATATGTTTGTTAACGAGTTGGGACGATATGAGTAATGAGTATAGTGGACCTTCCATAGATAATTCCTACCAATTTTCGGTACATTTGGCCAAGCGGTTTCAGAGAAGATTTTTCAGAAAACGAACAATCACAAACAAGAATGGCCTTCGGCCACCGTGTGTGTTAACGAATCGGACCGAAATGAATAATCTTTGTAAAGGACCTGAAATGAACATCTGTATTTTTAAATAGAACAGCCCTCAACTGTATTTACATAAAATTTGAAAAGCAAAAAAATATCTGAGGAATAACTACCTGTGTGTTAAGCTTCAATGTAGCCAAGATGTTCAGTCGTATTGATATAAATCATAGTATAATGTGAAAATCAGAAAACAAAGGCACATGCTTTATTTAAAATCCTTCACCACATAGTATATATCATATTATTAAGGTTTATCACCAGTATGTCTTCTAATGTGATTCTGTAAATTAGAATTCTGACTGAACACTTTACCAAATATATGACAACTATAAGGTGTATCACCTGTATGTATTCTAATGTGTGTCTGTAAGCTACCATTCACATTAAATTGTTTATCACATATATGACATGTGTAGGGTTTATCGTCTCTATGTATTCTAATGTGTCTCTGTAACCTAAAATTAACACTAAATCCTTTACCACATATATCACATTTATAAGATGTATCACCAGTATGTATTCTAATGTGTGTCTGTAAGTTACCATTCTGACAAAATCCTTTACCACATACATCACATTTATATGGTTTATCATCTGTATGTGTTCTAATGCGATTATGTAAGTTAGAATTATGACTCAATCCTTTACCACATATATCATAGGTACATGTATAAGGTTTATCACATGTATCTTTCCCATCACAATTTTGAAATAGATCATTGGTTGTTAAATGTTCACCAAATACATCAAAAGACTGCAACTCCCCTCCAGTATGTGATCTCCTGGTATTTAAAGTATATCCTTCACCACATTTGAAGAAGTTTTCAATTCGTTTTGTTTTGCACTGATCTGAATTGTGATGTACTGTAAAACTATTCGTATTATGTGACTGTTTCTTGCAGTCTATTAAGTCATCCATTATTCTCCTTCCAAATATTTCTGAAAAAATATTTTATTAATATAAATTAAATGAAAAAAAAAACAAAAAACTAGAGAATCACTCACCTAGTCAAGATTTATTGAGTCAATTATAGTTACATACATGTATCTCGAAAAGAAAAATCGTTAATATTTACATATCATTTTGTTGTCGCTGGTGGTAGCACAGGGACATGTATCGAAATAGTTTTCTCCCGCGGCTAGCATCTCTCAGAAAACCACAAGGGAGGAATCTCACAATGACATGTCAAATTTATCTGATTCATAATAATATTGGTATCATTTTGAAGCATAATAAGTATATTTTGATAACTTTATTCCTTTGGTCATCATCTTTATCTATCTGCAACTTTTAAGCAATGTTTCACATGATTTGCAGGCAATGAAACCTCCGTCCATACTGTTTACAGATGAACGCGGCACCAAATTCCTATGTGTGATTTGATTTGTCAGTGATTTTGTTGCTCAATAGTGGTGCCCCAAAACAAGAGGAGTGTGGCCATTCTCATTCTCTACTATAACTTCCTGTGCTATACATTTTGTATTTATATTTGTGTATTCGTATTTGCTAGTTAGAAACAATGCACAACTACTACAACGTTCTTTACAATCCTCTCCCCTGGTGACTTTTGAAATATTTAGTCCTCTTCTTCAATGTAATATTTCCACACTTTGATTCTAAAATTATGTGAGTTATTTCTTTGAAACTTATATCATCAACATGCTCAAGTTAATAGCATGAATACGTTCCATTGAGCTTGAAATAAAGGATACCAAAGATACAGATGGGTCTGCTTCATATTCTGACCTACACCTCAAAATTGAAAGTGAGGTTCAGTTAACAACGCAGATTTTAAAATAGGTTAATGATAAACTTATCTTTGTGAAGCCTAATACGTCGGTTCCGGGATACTGGTATCTAGATAATACCGTCATGTGACTTCCATCACCACGTGACTAAAATCTAGACATCTTAAGTTCAAAATGGGCTGTGTCTTTCAACTTTGTCGGAAATGGGATAAATTTACATATTTTTCTAGATTGGGTTTCTTTCTGCTGTAAGATGTACACCACAGAACCATACACCAATATTTGCTGGATGATTTTTGAGGTCATTTTCTTCGATTCATTTCTACCTGTAGTGTCTACTGCTAAAATTCCTAGATTTTTCATGAAGTCACGTGATCGGTGGACCAATTCTACCTCCAAACCAGGAGAACGTCTTATCATGGAATCGTCGTATTGGGTATATAAGGCAACACATTAATTCAGTTTCTATGCTTTAATACTTTTGTTATGATAGCGAGCTGGAAATGAATATTAATAGTAAGTATGGAAGAATGTAGATAAATATCTAGCGAAGCGAAATATATATGGTTGGCCGTTCTCGCACACGATTTTGGAACAAAAATTTGCAGCACAGTTTCAGAAGTTTTTGATTTAGAAAATTAAAAAAAAGGTGCTTTAAAAATCAAATGTCAGTATTTTGGAGTTGAACATATTTTTATAATCTGCATTGGAACAATTATCTGTATTTTAAAGGCTTACTTTACATTTGAGAGGAGATGATCATGATAGCATTGTTACCCATGGACGGTCTAGAGAATTCCGAATGTATATGAAAAATCCAGCGCAAACCGAAAGTGGCTGTATCCGATCCAATGACTGAAAAGTAGAGCATGCGACTTTCGCTTAACATTCTTGTCCAATTCGTCTGAGGGGGAGCCGGTAGATATATTTAAATGTGACAGTCGAAAAGAGAAATATCTCGGGAGTGTAACGATATAATTGGCTCAGCGAAAGGATCACAAATATGCGAACAATATTGAGGCGAAGAGGGGAAGGGGAAAAGTGCAGATAGTTACCTTGAAGTAATGAAGAGGAGGGGGCATATATTTTTGAATGAAACAGATGCCTGTGCCCTAATGTCCCTAATCTGGAATAAAAGCACGCTTACACCTGTGCCCTATATGCCCTAGTCTAGCCACAGGGGCTTGTGTAGAGTCAACAATATTCTCGCTACCCCTGTCACTTCAACCGCTATTTCCCCTGCCAAATTGTCGATAGGACACAAATCGCCTACAGATTGGCGTAGTGAAATGATTTTTCTTCAAGGAAAATCCGCTTTTTATATCTTCCTACCTTCTACACCCCCATACTGACAGATAATTCTCCGATTTTTTTGACACGCGACATATCGTGGGCTGCAAAAGCGAAAGTAGATCGCGTGACGTCTTTCCACCTTTCGGTCGTTGTCGGGTTTTATCATTGCCTTACGAAACATGTCTGAGAAGTTTATATTTTGGCGCCTTGTAATTTGAATTTGGAATATTTCTATTGTTTACTATTTATATATGATAAAGCCGAGAACTACAGAAAGGCGGAAAGATGTCAGGTGACCCACTTTCGCTTTTGCAGCCCGGGAGGTGTAAATTTCAACAAAATCGGAAGATTATCTGTTAGTAATGGGGATGTAGATAGTAGGAAGGTATAAAAGCGGATGTTCCTTGAAGAAAAATCATTTCACTACACAAATCAGCCTGCTCCCAAAGTGTACACAGTTCCTGTCTCTGATAAAACACCCGCCATATTGCTCCTATAGTCAACAGTATTTTGTGGTGTTAGAACAGGTTATACATAGGGTAAACAGTCCTTGCCTCTTATAGGACAGCCGCCATATTGTTCCTATAATCAACAGTATTTTGTGGTATTAAAACAGGTTATGCATAGGGTAAACAGCCCTTGCCTCTTATAGTACGCCCATCATATTGATCATATAGTTAATAGTATCTCTTTTGGTATTAAACAGATTATACAAAGACGATTTAATGTGAGTGTAGACTTCTATAAAATTTGGAGTGCTTACAAGACAGGATTTTGTTCTCCACAAACAGAATACTGGATAGGTAAATATAGGCAGATATAATAAAATAAATAAAGAACAACGCATTCGTAGGCAATGTCACCTAAATGTAATTGAAGATGAGGAACACTTCTTCTTTCGTTGCCAAAAAAAAACAATTATTAAGAAAGGAATTTTTAACCCAGATTGAAAATCTATACACAAATTTGATGGGAAATTAAAATAATCATATTCAAAATCTCGATTTGTTTTCCTTCTTCATGTCTTATGCAACTTGCTACCCCTTTCATTCAAAAGTCATTATCACTGAGGAGAGTGGACTCAATATAACTGCATAATTAGTATGTTTGTTTTAATGTATCATTGATTTGTATGTTTATTTTGTATATGTATATGTTCCAGACCATACGTGTATTTCGACCGTACGCGTACGGTCCGGACCGTATGCGGTTTTTTTTTAAATACCTATACGGTCGGACCGTACGCGTACGGTCTGCCTAGTTTTAAAAGATTATCGAGGCTTCAAAAATATTTTACAGATCAACTTTAATCGAATCTAAAATATATTAAAAAAAAGTTAATTATCGCAATTGTACAATTTAGAAATAAGTCTGACTAATCTACTAGTATTACAAACTTACATGTCCTGAATTTAGCATGTTCGTAATAAGTGAATTCTGCTCACTCGCAGTTAACAAAATAGTTTGAAATTGAATAAAGTTATTGAAGTAATCGCCAGTAAACAGAATGTGGGAAGAAACATTTGAAGCTATATTTAGGAACTTTATTACAAAAACCATCAAACCAACTGTTTACTTGTGAGAAGACCGAGAGAATTACTAATGTTTTAGTGATGAGAAAATACAATAAGAAAGTGTAAAAGTCTAATGCAAAAATTGAAAAAGATAGTTTTGGTAGCCGTAAGAATATCTATTGTTGATAGGACATCTGGTGATCTACCACGATTATTGTGTAGAGTTGATGGTATTATTGGTAAAGATGCAAATTTGTACAAATTATCATGTGAATTTGGTGTGTTAAATTCATGTTATGATATGGGTGATATAGAACTTTTGGCACGTAAAGTTGAAACTTCGCATTGGAAAAAAGAAGAAATTTCTCTGCATGCTGCTGCAAAGCGAGCAAGTTTTTTTTCTCTTGCAAGCAAAAGATGTAAATGCAAGGTAACATGCATGATCAAAACATGTAAGTGTAGAAAGTCCGACGTTCCTTGTAACAGCAAGTGTCACTCTGGGCATGCATGCGAAAATGTGATTCAGGTAGACAATTAAAATTGCATTATAGATCAAGAACTGTTTACTTTTCATGAGGTGATGGTGTTTTGTTTAAAGTAATAATAATTATGATAAATGTAATTTGTAAAACTCAATAAAAGATTATGATATAATGTTTGTATTGAAAAAACCCATATGGTCTAAATACCCGTATGGTCCAGCTCGTACTAGACCGTATGAGTATACTCATACGGTCGGACCGTACGCGTACGGTCGGACCATACGCGTACGGTCGGACCGTACGAGTATACTCATACGGTCCGGACCGTACGCGTACGGTCCAAATACGCGTATGGTCTGGAACATATATATATTCATGTTTGTTTGTTTTATGCTGTCAACCCTATAAGGGTATCAGAAAGCATTAATAAAGTTGAAAGGTAAATGAACGTTAGAGAGAACCGAAAGGACAATCAAGAATGATAGACTATAACACCGGTGACAGGTCAAGGTCAAGGCCGATAAATCGCAGACACCCAGAGGTAAGATTTCAATCGTTTTCTGACGAGGCTTCCCCGGGTCACAGAACGATTGAAATCTTACCCGAGGGTGTCTGAGATGTCTACATGTTGACCTGTCATCGGTGTTTGATTAATTTTCTTACATAGACATCCCCCATTTTTTTCTAGTATGTCTATTCGAAGACGACCACATCACAACCATCAATGAAATAATAAGCAATGTGAAAGAAACACCAAATCACGAACCCTTCAAATTGTAATAATATTTAAAATTCGTCTTTCATACCACAATAAATATAGCAATAGCAAAGAAAACGTTTGCTTTTAAACGAACAAATCAACACACACACTGTTATTAGAAATGTATGTCACTTCACTGTGACGTCAATAACTCGGTCAGCTGAATGATTCAGTGAACAGGAAATCGATAACTGTTGACAAAAATCATACGCAAACGTAAACAAATGACACGACATTGAGAGTTTTAAAAGATAGATTATAATTTTGCTACTGTTATATTTTGTAAAGCATATTTTGTTTTAATCACATCTACAAACAATATTAACAACGGATCACAAGCAGAGTTATAAATAACAATGGAAAATGTTGAAGTGCCGATTACTTTTGGCGGGTAACAGGGTGTAAGACAGAAAAATCGTTTCCCGTGAAAATTGAGAACTACTTTATCCTCTGTGTAAGAATTGACAATACCGAGACACTAGCAGTATTGGATAACCAAGAATTGAACGACGACCAAAAAGTGGAAAAAACCACACACACATATAATCAGAGTCTAGGAACCTGTACGCCTGAAATCTCTTATTGACGTGCTCTTCTGTAAACTGCATTACGGTTTCGGTGGAATTCGACATCTTACACTTTCACGGCAGGTAAGTTTTTCTATGTTTTCGTTAAACTCTAATAACCTGTATTCCAAAAACTTGACAGAATGCGTATGATTGATTGATGCAAGGACTGCATCTTTGTTTTTTTTTAATGTATTAGCCGTATATCGTCATATTTACCATTTTAACAGGTTCTTTTGAACAAGGATAAAATAAAATTGTCCCGTTTGGCCCTTTATCCTTGAATAATATTCCTGATACTTGTGTTGGTAATGTCAATAGATATGAACACAATTTATGCAAAATTACAGATATCAATACCTCAGCATTGCTAAATAAATAGACATTTTAAAATACAAATTTATAGTGGAGCTGCTTATGACAATAATCATGCAAATGGTGATACAAGCATGAAATTTTGCACAGATGACCGTTTTAGTGTGCTATAATAGATTTTATGCCTGGCCACAAAAAATTCCTTGCTTATCAAGGTGGCCATCTTGAATTTCAAAATTGCGTCATTTGAATAAGAGTCTCTGCATAAATGGACACAATTTGGTATGATAATTTTAATTGCAATTGTTTTTATCATTTTCTTATGGTATAAAATCAATGCTAGTTATACCAGAAAGCTTATTATAATACTAAAAGATTGGAAAGTTGTTTAAAATTGTAACCCTATCGGTTGAAAATTTGAAAAAGTGTAAAATATTGTGTGTCAGTTTCATTTAAGCATTCTTTATAGCAAAAGTAACTTTTCTGTTATAATATTTTGGTGCAAACTATCAAAAAGAATATTTATATGCAATAGAACGTGTTTGGAATTATGTTAGTAGTCACATTCTACCGAAAATGGAAAATGTTTGGATTTTCGATTTTTTCCAGATTTTCTCTTCTTTTCTTTTTAGAATCAAACTGCTTCTAGTTATGTGAAATCTGCAGGTGTCACCAAAACGAGCAATGCATTAGCTAACGTATGACTACATGAGTATTAATATTTCATCAGACAATTACTGAAAAAATTGAAATTATTACCCCTATCCCCTACTTATTTGAGCAAAATCTAAGGACATTTGACAAATATACGCATTAAATCATTCACCTGAATATCACTACGGTATAAATTGGTTATTGCTGTATACAGTGGACATAACCTATCTGTCGCATCGTTCAATATTTCCCATGCCTGTCATGCTGTTCGCTTACTTTTTCCACGAAAGATTAATACTCTGTCACAACCAGTAAACGTATTACACCTAATGCCCGTAGGCCAAGTGAAATAGATGTCCCATGAATCGGTATCCATATAAAATATCTGACTGAACCGAAAGCTATCCACAATCTATCTTTCTCAAGTTTCTCGAACATAGAAATAGCTAAAACAACAACATCTGTGTCAGTACAGATAACTAAAGATGGTTTCAATTTGTGAAAGGCCGCATGTTTCACATGAGCAAATATCTATGTAACCGCCTCTTCGTGATTGCAAGGGCGAAGACCTGATCGATCAATACTGTTATTGCAAAGAACGTTTTCTCTGTGTTAAACAAACCAATTTAGATGGCTGTAAAGGTCAATCTGTTCTGCAAGGAAGGAAAACAATTATGTCTTGTTCTCATTTATTCGCAGAGATTTTATCTATGAATTCGGTGTCATGCCCGTTCCTCGTTCCTTTCATCTTTGCGATTTTAAACTAATCTCAAGGTAAACATCAAATATGATGTCAACACATTTGGAGACAAACCGGTCAACTACTGCTTCCCCAAGCTGTGTAGAAATTTGAACGATTGTACGAAAGACATAAGCCATACTGGACAAAAATATAAATGAGCTGCTGGCATAAATGGGAAATCCAAGATAAGCACAAAATAGAGTTTCACGGTCAAGAGATTGTCGCTGTTGCACTGTCCTTTTGGGGGACTTTGGTGGTAGTTAAACATTAACAGTTGTGAAAATGATCAAGTCAGACTTGCATCTATCATTTTCTAATTTGCACTTCATATCGGGACCATGTTATATCATTTTCACAGGTTGATGCAAAGACGATGGTATGTTTGAGTGAATTTCGTCAGCTCAAAATGATCCCATAAATTTTGATTTTTGCTTTTGCTAATCTACTCGTATTATCTCAGCTGTCTTTGTCATGTGTATAGTGTCACCATAGTCACAAGCTATCGAAATTGTCGGGCCAATATCTTTTTTCAAATATTAAAAAGAAATCTCTACCTTTAGTATGCGCTATCTCTTAAGTAAATTCTCTTTCAGACGTGTAGTATGTACTGGCGAGGAATTCAAACCAAGTTGTGAAAGTCTTTCCTCATACATCGATACCAGGTCTGCAAGACGAAACACCATTGATTCTGTAGAATTCCATTGTCGCTCAAAGATATATGACACTAATTCGGCCAGAGCAATATCTTTCAGTGAGGCATCCTTATTATTACTTTCATCTTCTTGTATCATAGCTGCTGTCTCTCTCTCTATTGTAAAATGCCACAAGACAGGCTGAATTGTATTTGAATTTTTGTGCAATAGCATCTCCAGCATTTAATTTTGTTAGCAACCGTTCGTCTTGGAGAGTTACAGTACAATCGCATTACCTTTCATCACGTTTCATAGTCATTGCCTCCCTTAAATTGGACATTGGAGAATGTTTATCACACAAAAACATTGAAACATGAGTACTTGTTGAGCTATTTGGACTGTCTATACTTCCCCTGAAGAATTTGGGGGGTTATTTTATGATTGTTGAGGGAAGTTGCGACTTTACACATTTTTGAAAGACGAATTATCTAAGCCATTTTGAAACAAAAAATTAATACAATTCAAAAACCAAAACAACACAATTGCTTTGAAAAATGAGATTTCAATATAAAAATCTACCACAAATAATAAGACTGAAAACAAACAGATATCAGTCCGAGGGATAGTCCTTTTACTGCACTTTATTGAATAGGATTCGATTGAATTTTGATTGAACACCTACGTTCAGTTCGATCGCTCATCAGGTACAATTTTTAATTCCCTTGTGATATGTACACTATCCGGACGAACAAGCCCCTCCCCCCACATCTTCTTGACTTGGCTACCCCGCGTTGGCACATCATGTGAATTCGGGTACGACTTACTGGAATTAAAAGAGACAGCCACAAAGTATTTGGGTGTACGCTTAACAAACGGTTATACTGAACCACATCCTATGCCGAGATAATCCGCAGTGGATTATACCAGTGTGTCCTGTGCAGTGCAACATATTCCCTCTTGTTCATGTTTTTTTCTGTTATAAAGGTTTGTTTTAGTCAAATAATAAAAATAGTGAGACTAATGTAGCTGAATAACATATCTAATGCAGCAAAGATATAGTTTGCATTAGTTTATATGCAATTATGCACATGTACATAAAATGTGAATTGGGAATTTAGCCTGCCAGAGACAGTCTTATTGTAATTTGGCCGCCATCTTTAAAAATTGCCAACTTGCGGGTGGCCAGACACTGAAAATGTTTCAATATGGACTAAATAACATATTTGCAAAGTTTGGTGCTTGTATCATTAAGTGCACGATTTTGCCAAATTTCGGTGTTAAGAAGCTCCACTATTAGCACGTCAATCAGGGTACAGACATTTTTCAATAGCGACGTCAAACAGACATACACAGCTACAGCAAACAGCCGACAGCACATTCATTTGTTCAATCTATTTTTTTAGTACGATAAATTATGTTTTCTTTATCCTTATTTGTAAAAAGAATGCTTCCCACATCCAAAACTATGCATGGAAATACAGTCTAAATTGGAAGCCATTTAGGCATAAAATTGGAATTTTTACCTTTTCTGGTAGTAAAAACAAACATTTGATACTCCATTCTGAATTTGTTGCCTTATTTTATCCAAAGAAACTTTAGCGTCCGTAAGAGTAATGACTTATGTACATTCTGTAACTTTTTTACACAGATACATAGTATCTGTCGATAATAAATTCCGAAAAACTTGCCTGCCTTGAAAGCGTGAGTAGTCAATTTCCACCGAAACCGTAATGCAGTTTACAGAAGAGCACGTCAATAAGAGATTTCAGGCGTACAGGTTCCTAGACTGTGATAATACAGAAAGCTAAAGAAGTTATCAACACGGATCCCATAAAAAAAAACCTGATGCAACCGTTTTTCATATTTCCTTATCTAAAAAAATATTAGTTGGCGACAAAGGCGCAGATCCCCAACAGGAGATAAATTTCAAATGATATGATGCTAAACAGTAATCAATCTGAGGTGCAGTGAATAATACGGAATTGAATTAGAGTGGACAGTAGGTATACATCGGTAATAAAAATGACTAGCATGACAAGCGTGGTTTGTCTTCGTAGTAATTCAATAATTCACATGGGAAAAATTAATCCTTTCGGTTGAAATTCGTATATTATACTATATTCGATGAGGACAACACCAAAAGTGGCTTGTCTCTATGATCAATAGTTGTCTTTAATTCAATAATGCATGTGGGAGACAGATCATTAGGTAGTTCTAAATCCTAAAATAATCGCAATTTTAAAATGAAAACCAATCACAAACAAAATAAAGCCATTTGGTTACATCTTTGCCGATATTGCATTGAAAGCATTATTTATAACACATAATGATGATACGAATATCTCACCATTAATCTAATGGATATCTAGGTATTGTGGCTGAACAAATGGCATTAATGTTCGGATCTTGAGTAATGTGAACAACCAGTGAAAAATCCTGCTAATGTTCTTGATCTTAATAATATGATTGAAATCCCCCCCCACACACACACGTTTATTCCCCTTAGACGTCGTGATATGTCTCAGCATGTGAGATAAGTGGAAACCCGATTGCGGGTGACACCATGTTATCATCCAATGAAATTAAAGATTATCAGACTATGTAAGCGTTAACATTTAATATTGATTTGCATTGCTTACTACGAGCAATAAGATTGGTCGTAAAGACAATAACTCTAATATATCGTATCAATAAATTTAAATAACGTGTGTCCACCCTGCTCCAGGTCACGTTGTTAACGCTAAACAACAGCATACACTAAACATTAAGCATCATCACGCATTTAGCGTTAAATAACAATCAATCCGACGCGTTTACTCCTAAGGTGCCGGGCTGTTGTGATCGTGATCGTATGGTAGTTGTCTTAATTGTCAAAACGTAATGTTATAAATACTATACAATTACAGATTTTGTAGAAGTAAATATGAGTTTTCATTGACCTGTTCAGGGGCGGATCAAGGATTTCAAGTTAGGGGGCACTTAGAAAAAAAAACGCGCCGAGAGGAGGGAGGCGCGAACATATTTGGGGTATTTCGTGTGAAAAATCACGATTTTACGCAAACAAAAATCATATTTTTTCCAATTTGAGGGGGGAGGGCGCCGGGTGCACCCCTATGGATCCGTCCCTGCTGTTTTTATATGATTTATATGAATCAACATCTATACATTTTTGATTAATGAGAGGTAGATGTTACATTGTGACTTCTGCAATCCTTACTCTGATAGAGTGACATTTAAACTGAATGTTAAAGCTTAAGTTGCAGGCATATTTTGAAAATGTAGCAAGTCTTTGTCTTCGGCGCCTAATATTTTAAATTCTGTTGCTTTCATGAAAGCAACTCTATTTTCCATTCCCCATCCATCACCATGTCCTACAGCCGGTTCAACGGACATGCTACAAGGTATACAAACAAAAGTACTAAAAACGTAAAGCATTGGAGCCTTAGAGTCTCATAGAGTCATCTTTTGATCGGAATGGAAAGCTGGATCGATTGCTGAAACAATTCCATCATTCTTTAGGATTCTCTTAACTTCAGCTAAACATGGATCAGGATTGGGCAAATCGTGTAAAACGTCAGCCATGACTATCCAATCACATTTCTTTTCCCTGGTTTTGTCCATTAGTTCACCACCGGACAGAACAAATTCTACGTTTGAAATTTTTCCTTCTTCTTGTTTTCCTTGACTTTTGCAATGGCTTTTTCCTCTATATCAATTCCATAAACCATTGCATTAGGAAAATGTTTGGCTATTTTGATGGTCAACATGCCAGTTGCAAAACCAAAGTCCCAAATATTGCAAATACTATCTGTAAAATAAAATTTTATTTATTTCTTTGATGATATACTATTATCTAAACAACATCCGGTTTGGAGACTTATCTTACAACGCTTCATTCATCTTTGACCTCCAATCATATACACAATGGGTAAACATACTGACCAATCAGACTCCTGTTTTCAAGATTGGTAGGCTTCTCGCAGAGAAAAAAAGATACAACAATTTTATGTAGATTGCTAATGACTAAACATGTAGGAGATTCTAATTTCTAAAATACCTAAGCTATCCTTTATTGTTTTAATACCGAATGGTTGTAAAAACAAAAACAAACACACAAATGGGAGGGAAACACCATTTCAAATATTAAAGCAATGTGCTATAGCATATTAAGCAAGGGATGACTCCTAAGCAGTGCCAACAAAATCAACTGCATCCAACCCTGTATTAAAAGGTCACCATTAGGACAGAGACAACGTAACTTCTTAATAGTGGCTCAATTCGTATGAAATATTAAAAAAAAATCAAATAACATATGATTACCTTGTTTGAAAAAATATAAAACATGAAATTACAGGTACCTTTCGTCTTTTCTCCTACTGGAAACAAATTTTCGTCGATCCATTTCCCGTTACAATCCGACTTCCAACCACAGCAAACTGTCCATCTGATTTGCATAATTGAATCCTACACAAAAAAAAACAACAACAAAAAGAAAAAAAAAATAATTCACACAATATATATTTCTTTAATTCATTGTCTATATTTTTTTACCTAAAATACAACAAGGCCGGACTCACTCCTGCTACCCCTGTCACTTCAACCCCTATTTCCCCTGTCAAAATGTCGATAGGACACAAATCGCCGACTGATTTGTGTAGTGAAATGATTTTTCTTCAATGAACATCCGTTTTTTATACCTTCCTACCATCTACATCCCCATTACTAACAGTTAATCTTCCGATTTTGTTGAAATTTACACCTCACGGGCTGCAAAAGCGAAAGTGTGTCACCTGACATCTTTCCTCCTTTCGATAGTTCTTGGCTTTTATCATATATAAATATTAAACAATAGAAACATTCCGAATTCAAATTACAAGGCGCCAAAATATAAACTTCTCAGACATGTTTTGTAAGGCAATGATAAAACCCGAGAACGACCGGAAGGCGGAAAGACGTCACGCGAGCTACTTTCGCTTTTGCAGCCCATGATATGTCGTGTGTCAACAAAATCGGGGGATTATCTGTCAGTATGGGGGTATAGAAGGTAGGAAGATATAAAAAACGGATTTTCCTTGAAGAAAAATTATTTCACTACGCAAATCATTAGGCGATTTGTGTCCTATCGACATTTTGGCAGTGGAAATAGCGGTTGAAGTGACAGGAGTAGTAGAAGTGAGTCCGGCCTTGTGGTATTTTAGGTACATAGTGAACATATTTTTGACTCTACACAAGCGCCTGTGGGTGAATATTGAAAATGTAAAGTTATTTATAAATTGGTGACATGTAATTGTATTTATACCTTCATGTAAGCCTGTTATTCTGTATACGTTGAGATATATTCTAACTCGTCATGTAAGATCAATGGGTTGAAAAGGGGTCATGTTAAGGGGCTTTGAATATGTATATGTCATGCTAAATTTTAGGGGCATTATTTAGAACACTAACAGGAAGTGATGCATCAAATGTTCCCATGTTATCTAGTAATGTGCTATATTTAACAACAGTCGATACAATTGGTTTAAGTTATATTTAACATTTTTTTCATTATGTGTCGATTGGGAACGACAATTTATGCTTAAGTGATGGGGAGGGGCTATGTTCTTTTTTTTTCTTGTCGCCAAATTTTATTAAAAAAATATATTGAATCATAAAATGCAAAACGCAGTCTGACCGTGGAGTATTTTGATACAATTTGAGAGGAAAATGACAGATTTTTCAAGTCCAATCAAAACACAATAGATGTATATCATGCTTGCTTCGTGCATGTAGAAAAATGACTAGCCTCCAACATTTAAATGCTTGGTCCGTAACGTCAGGCGAGTTGTTTTTCAGATATATGCCGACATCAAGTTCATAATCAACGATCATCAATGGCATGGAGGAAAGGTGGGGTCGGGGTACAAAATGTCGATTGGACGGATGCTACGATTGTTACAAAGAAAAATGTGTGCGGGAGGGTATAATCTGTTAGAACCACTCCTACAAACTGTTACTCAGATTGACTTTATTGAATTTTGGTGTTTTAACCCCACTTTCAGCAATATTTCAGCAATATCATTGAGACCAGTGCTAGTGGTGAAAGAAGTACCCGGAGAGAACCACCTGTTACTCGGTGTCATTATTACATTTTGTATATTTTATAAGGACTTCATATATGTTGGCACAATACTCCATTTGCCATTTCCTGACTTGATTCTAAAAGTATACACTTTTAACATTTTATTATTTGAGTTATTTCCCTTACAGAGGATAAACGTGTCAATTTCATGCAATATTCAACCAAAATGACTTATATTTTTCTCATACTCTTTATATAATTTAAATGTTGCAACAACTTGTGAATTTTGTATTTGCTATAATGTTAAGTTCTACTATTATTTTACAAGGTTCAATTATCTATAAATTTTAAGAAAATTATACTCAAATTCGTAATCCTTTCTGTTGCTCTTACATTGAACGGGAACCATTTTGTCCTCTGTAAGAGAAATAACTCAAGTAATGAAATGTTAAAAGTGTATAATTTTAGAATCCAGTCGGGAATTGGCAAATGTCATATTGTCCAATCAACTATTATTAAGCTAAAATCCTAGGGACGAAAAAAAAAGAGAAGCTTGGCATTTCATGTCGTCTCCCTTACTGACTAGTTGGTCGTTAACAGAAAAGAGTTAAATGGTTACAAACTGATCTATTAAAATCTTGAATATATTGTTTCAAGGTTTAATGAGTGTTTTCTAGTTGTTGATGTGAAGGAAAAATAAATTTGATGACAGAAATATGTCTTGATACCCTAAAATCGCATGTCGGGCATTTGAATTCCATACGCAAATCGCTTATTCCAAGCAAAATGCTTTGTATGTTTGATCATTTTGTGTTTGAATATGAATATGACACAACATTTATAATATAAAACAAACTTTAACCCTTTAGGTTTTTTGATATATTAGAAATCAAGTTTTAAAAAAGTTTTTTTTAAAATGTCCCCAAATCCAGGATTTCTCCGTAACATCAGTTGAATTTGGTCAAATTTGAATGTTAGAAATGTATGAAATACTTTAATTATTGCAAGTTTTCTTCTTTCTAGTAGAAATGTTCCGACTTTAACAAAAATGTTGCTTTGAATGCTATGTAGTGACATTACATCACATTTCATCGAACGATTTCAGAAACGTCAGTATAAAAAAAATCTTCCGTAACATTAATTTTCTCGATTTCTATAAAAATCATTATCATGAAAACCTCAGTTCTTATTCCGTAAAAGTGTGAGTTTGATGTTATGAATGAATATTCGGTTTGAAGTATTTTATCCGTGAAATAACTAAAGATCTATTATATCAAGGTTCTTCCGTAACGAATTCCTCCGAGACGAAAAAAAATAAAAGTACATTTTTATCATCCACACCGGTCGTTCATTTAAACCACGTGACAAAAAAGTTGGTAAGCGTCAACCTTTGAAGCATAGCAACAAGAATTGTTAGTTTGAATACCAACGCACACAATTCTGAAGAAGTGCCTTGTTGAAATCATGTAAGTATATTAATCTATCATCATCCACGCGACAGAATATCTTATTTTATTGCAAAAATAACGAAAAAGCAATATGAGGCAGCAGTAATCCATTTTTAAAACATTGACTGCCATTGAACGGGTGTAGTGTCCAATTATTCTATGAGAAAATAGCGATGTATTTCGTTACGGAAATAGCGATGTATTTCGTTATGGAGACATCAGATTCCTCAGTAAAATATGGATTTTTCTAGTATTATACCAGAAATTTTAATTTCAAAGTTAAATATATAAAAAAAAAAAGAAATAGCTGTTCTCTTCCAACGTGTTTGATATTATTTGCTTGTAAAACAGTCTCCAATTGTCTGTCAGTTTCTTTGCAAAAGCGTAATTTTGCTTTGCTGAAAAATTCTAATTAAAAATGAATGTTTTAATACTGCATAACGTGAAATTTTCGCGGCCATTTTATTTTTGCTGTTTTCGCGGTAACATTTCAACTACAAAAATAAACAGTCACGAATATTTCACTGCAATATTAAATAATCTATGCACTGTCATAGAAACACGAATTCAATACGATGCGAATGCAAACTTGACTCTAAAATCGCGGAAATAACACGGCTCGAAAATTTCCCGGTATACATGTATGCAGAATGTTTCAGTATTATGTATTATATTTTGTGTAAAATTACCAAACCAGTTGCCATGGGGAAAACAGGGAGATCATTTTCTTTGCCTCAGGACACAATAGAGAAGATTGAAAGATCTCTGTAGTGATATTGATTCCTCCGTAACGTTTTGAAATGTGTACAGATTTGACCACAAATATCACAACTTGAATGTTTAAAGTTTTTTTTTCTAATGTTTTATACTGTTTTCAGTTGTTGTTTGTTCAAAATAAGATTGTTTTCATCAAATGTATTTTCTGATCATTTTAATGATTCATCCGTAGCGAAATGGTGATCTTGAAAAATTCTTATCTGACATCGAAAGACACAATCTACACAACTGAAAAGTTACTGTCATTGAAAAGCATTGTTCAGACTTTAAGAAGAGTATAAGACTTATAACGTGGAATGGTCATTGCAGATTTTTTTTTTATTAAAGTAGTAGCAATCGTTTTGTTTTTCTAATGGATATTAATGTTGAAATATGTTTTCTCCTATAGTTATAACATAAAAAAAATGTCTGATACTTTTTTGCATCTTGATCTCATAATTTACATGTTTCTACCATTTTCCAGCTGAAAATCCGGTAAATCATAATATTCCAAGCCTTTACTCAAATCATTGTTTCGTTATGGAGGAATTCCTATACAAAAATACCATAAAAATACCCTTACTTGGCATGAACATAACTTTAAAAGTATCTTAGATTTGATAGAAATACTTTACATGCACAAACTATGGGATTTATGGAACTGACAAAATAACTACTGAGAGCAATATTTATATTTTTTTTTTTCAATAACATGTTGTAGGCCGAGTTTTTATACGGTATTCCTTTACATTATCCCGACTTTGTAATGGGCCGAGTTTGCTATGGTCCGAGTTATCCAATCACCCTTGTTAATAAAGCTAATGACAAGTACATCGATGACGTCATGCTTGGTGACATGCACAATGGCCCAAGGAGATTTTGGTCATACCTGAGAGGGAAGCGACATGAATCTCAAGGGATAGCACCATTAAGGAAGATAGACGGATTCCTACAGAACGACGCACCAACAAAGGCAGAAATACTGAACTAGCAATTTCATTCAGTGTACACCAAAAGATGACACTTCCAATATACCAGACATGGGTAATAGTCCATATCAAGACATGCGCGACTAATGCATATCCGAAGAAGGCGTAAGAAGGTTGCTCAAGAACATCAAGGTACACAAAGCAACAGGTCCCGATGAAATACCAGCAAAAGTTCTCCACGATTTTGCAGATGAAGTATCACCAATAGTCTAATACATATTCCAACTTTCACTCGACAGTGGAACCATCCCTTATGAATGGAGGGCTGCATCTATAGTTCCAGTTTTCAAAAAGGGAGACAAACACCTGGTCGTAAACTACCGTCTAGTCTCTCTAACTTCAATCACATGTAAACTAATGGAACATATTATACATAGCCAAGTAATGGACCATTTAGATGAGCACTCCATATTATGTGATAACCAGCATGGCTTTCGCTCAAAACGATCGTGAGAAACACAGCCCATCATCACAATTGAGGAAATAGCACGAAAACCAGCGACTGGAGAGCACGTTGACATAATATTTCTAGATTTATCGAAAGCGTTTGATAAGGTACAACACAGACGTTTACTACACAAGCTCAGGTATTATGGAATCCGGAATAATACCTTGTTATGAATCCAAGACTTTCTAAGCCATCGAACGTAGGAAGTACAACTAGAGGGCAATAAATCTACCACCACTGATGTGCTATCTGGAGTGCCACACGGCACGGTACTGGCACCTTTACTCTTTTTTACTATTTATCAAAGATATATAGCTACCAGAATCAACTGAATCCGATGCCAGACATTTCCCAGACCAATATGAAATAATAGAGATACACAGATTTTGCAGAACGAGCTCAACTCACTGGAGGAATTGGAGAATAGATGGCAAATGGCCTTCCATCCAAAACAATGTGTGGTGATACGAGTTTCTAACAAGCGTAAACCTATCAAAGCTCAGCATACCACCCATGGACACATACTCCAATAAGTCGACTCCAGCAAATATTTTGGGGTTACCATCAGTAAAGATCTACGATGGGATGACCACATGAACACCATCACTGCCAAGGCCAATAGAGCACTGGGTTTCCTAAGACGTAATATGAGAGGTTGCAAATCATCAGCCAAAGCAGCAGCATATCAGGGACTAGTAAGACGAACCTTGGAATATGCCTGCTCAACATGGGGCCCATGGAACAAGTCGAGAAAGTTCAAAGACGGGCAGCCAAATTTGGAATCAGGAATTACCACGACTGACATCCTGGGAGCGTGGCCGAGATGGTCCAACACCTACAGTGGGAGCCTCTGGAGGTTAGAAGAGTAAAGATCAGACTAGTCCCCCTGTAGAAGATCCAACATGGACTAGTGAATATCCCTGCAGAGACTTGTAACTTAATGGCTGGTGACACCAGAACCAGAGGAGATCACAAGTTTCGTCCCCCAAACGTGAGGAACGACGTCTACAAATATTTATCTTTCCCACGAACCATTGGTAACTGGAACAGACTACCTCCACACGTCGCCTGTGCCACTTCACTAGAAGGTTTCAGGAACCAGCTGGACACACTCACAGGGTATCAGCAGGGAGTTCAGACCATGTAAATATACAGCAGTCACGTTTTTAATTGTACATAGCACTTAATGAGTGTTTAGTCTTGCCCAGAGCATGCACATGATTATAACGCTCTATGAAAAGTCATCTCAGTACCTGGAAGAAGAAGAATATACTTCCAGAGAACTTTAGCTGTCAAATTTTCTCAATAATTAATCTCGTGCAGAATTTGATAATTAGATTTCGTGTGGATTAAATATGAAACACCGATGTTAGTTTCGCCATTTTGCGCAGTTTTGAGCATGTATTGCCATTGTCATTTCGCCCCCCTTTTTAAAACAATTAAAACAATGTTCACGTTCCACAAACCATGTATACGTAGTTAATCGAGCAAAGGAATAAATATCACATAGAAGGAAACGTCAATGATATCGTACCAGGCAGTTTAATGGAGACTATCATAATCTTTTTTTTTATATTCAACCGAGTTTCTGACTTAACAATTTAAATATTATTTAACAATTGATGGATTTTAAAGCATTTGCCAGTTTACAATACCAAGTAATGATAATCAGATGAGTAATACATGCTCCTTTGAGTTTACAACATAAACCACTCATCTGACAAACCATAAACATTAATGGTCGACACTATAAAACGAGTGTCTGGTTAACCAAAGGTGATGATTAATATGATTACAACACGGTATATGGTCATGTACAGTACTTGACTAAAAAGTAACACGACGAGTGTCTTGCTAGGAGCAGGATTTTGCCTTTCATGAACACCTCGGTTCACCCACGGGTTTTTTTTTTGTGGGCTACGTGTTGCTCAAATTTTCAAGTTTCTTTGTTGTGGTTTATTTTTTTTTTCTTTCTCTGTTTTTGTCTTCGTCTGTGTCAGTGTGACCTTGCTCTGGATTTTTAATTCTGGATTACACTTTTGATTCTTTCTTTCGTGTATTGCTATTACGACTTCACCCCCTCCCTTTTTTTTATTTTTTTTTTTTTATTAAAACACATTTTCATGTTTCACAGACCTTGTATTTAATATAATTAAATATCCCATTGAAGGAAACGTAATTGATATAGTACGCAATGTTTAATCTTTCTTAATGGGGCTATCAAATTCTTTTGTTATATATATTCAACAGAGTTTCTGACTTCACAATTTAAATGATATCTATCGAACAATGATCTTGAGCAACGTTAATAGATATAATATATTCTATAGAGTTAATTTAACACGGGTTGTGTAAATGATCACTATTTGTTTTTCATGCGTCATTGATAATTATTATCGTAAGATAATGTAAATCACGTGACCATTTAACTTCCTCTTCTACACATTCCCTGATTCGGTGATATGTCATCAGAAGACATTATTGTCAGGTAATTTCAGGTAAGTTATGTCATTGTTATGTCAAATTAATATTCTAATTGTCATAATTTGTTCATTTAAGCAAGGACGTTGTCTGGAAATCTATTTAAACCGCCTTAATTTTATCTTTACCAATATGACCCCGTACGGGGCCTGTGAGAGGGGTGGTTCAACTGGTACGTTTGTCCGGGACCGGGAGAGCCAAGAAGGGGCCTGTGAATCTTTGAAGGGCCCCATAACCTTAGCCATGAACGTTTTATTTTGATTTGTTTCTTCTTCTCTTTTTTTTTGGGGGGGGGGGGGTATTTTCAACTTCTTTTATTGAGGCCCTCACTCCGTACGTCCAGTATGCACCACACATCATATAAACATTTGTATTTACAAAGCTGGACTCTTTTAAATTTCAATAAACATTCAAGAAATGTTTCTGTATTGTTGGATTTACACCCAAACCAACAGCGATTGTTGACTGAAATATAATGTACCCCACCACTCTCATGGACAATTAGTATGTGCTTTGTCAGAAATCACCATTCCCCTTTTCTCAATATCGACAAAGGGTGACAAAATATAATTATTATGAATGTCTGTATCTAATATGCTGAATGCCAAGGCCATTGACCATAATATCATCACATCTTTTTTGTGATACACTTTCTCATACACTATAATCTGGAGTGGACTGATTTGAATGTGCATCTTGTTATTCCTCTTGTCATGAAAAATGGTGTACTTGAAAAATTTCACATTTAGCTTATCCTGCAGACATTTCAGTAAGTAAACGTTTCATTTTGGTTGGTTCGGTAGCATGGCAATATGTCTGAGTGGAGCGACCTGTCTACCTGCAAACTGTTGTTTGAATGAGCTAGCACTATACAGATCCAATTAAGCCTGTTGGTCTAGTACATTTCAATGACAAAATTATTGAATTTAGCTTGTTCTCCTCATGACATAGATGAAACATTGCTCATTGGCGTTAAGCAACAATCACGCACTCACTGACATACTTGTTTATTACTGAATAGCCATCAAGCACACACATCAGAAAGTAACGTTACAATATTTAAATGTGTGTTGCAGAAATTATCTTTTCGTAACTCTTAGATGTTATCAAACATTCTTATATCATGATATAAATATTAAATATTAGTATTTTTTTCGCAAGACAAGGATTATCAGGTCCATATCAGATGAGCTCGAAGAGTGAATCTGATATGGACCTGATAATCCTTGTCAAGCGAAGAAAAAAAGACTAATAATTTGTTTATCGGTAATTTCACAATTTTAACACAGCTTTTTGATTTTTTTGTTGTTGTTGTGTTTTGACCTTTTTTTTAATACTCATATTTTTTTTATCGGTAATTTCACAATTTTAGCACAGCTTTGTGATTTTGTTGTGTTTTTAACCTGTTTTGTAATGAAAGGTTTAGTGACGTTACGTTAGACCGCGCATGACAAATGACCAACAGCTGATAATTTCTTGTATTACGAGTCGGTGGTCAACTGAACGTTGTTACTAAATTTATCGGGTAGTAAAGATCAAAGGAAACTATAACAAATTACCGATAATGTCACATATTAGACAATGTCATAGACACTTCATATGTGAGGTCAATGCGGTGATTGAAATAGAAAGCATAGTGACTGTGCCATGCTGAAATTGCCGAGGGAAAACACCAAATTTATTTTAAGAGGAATGTGCAGATACTAAATCCGTAAAGCAAAGAAGGACAGACAACAGAATGGCCTAAAAGTAAAAGGACACAATGACAAACAATGATCTACAACACACTACATAGAAAACCAAACAACGAACAATACGAAGTTCACTGGACACTGGGGGTGAACTCAAGTGCTCCAGAACGGTAAGCAGTTCATGTTCCACTAGAAACTGGGGGTTAACTCAGGTGCTCCAGAACGGTAAGCAGTTCATGTTCCACTAGAAACTGGGGGTTAACTCAGGTGCTCCAGAAAGGTAAGCAATTTATGTTCCACTAGAAACTGGAGTGAACTCAAGTGCTCCAGAACGGTAATCAGTTCATGTTCTACTAGCAACACTGGACGTTTTACTCTAGTTAAAAGGTCTGAATTAGAATCAAGTTAGTTATCTAATAGACAGTGTGGCCATTATGGAGAGTGCTCTGACGTTCGACAACAGCAAGATGTAAATAGTCGTCGAACGGCAGAGGAATCTCGGACTAGTCTTGTGAAACCCCACTGTTATAACGGTGTGTCATACAATATACAATATCCTTCTTACTATGATTTCGGAGGTATATATGACGTAATTCTTTCAAATGATATATTAAGCCACAAACTATAATGCATATCACATACAAACCATGACTACATTAATATTCATAATATTTTCAATTACATTCTCAAATATAACTTCACATTTTTTTTCTATATTTCTACAGTTTTGAGCTTTAGATCCATGTTATATATATATATATATATATATATATATATATATATATATATATATATATATATATATATATATATATATATGTTTTTAGTAATTATACATAAGTATACTATAAAATAGGATTGACTATATGTATATATTGTTAAAATGTAAATTAACTAAATCTAGCCATTAAACTTTTTCTTTGTTTTGGTCTTCTCTACTAGGTGGTGTGGGCGGAGTGTGTTGTGAAGTATGTTTTAGCTTACTCGGTGATGTTGTAAAGCTCTTAATGTTACTTTGTCCAAAATTGTTTTGCTCCTTTCTTTTTGATGCTTCATTAGCACTGGCTTCGATTGATCCTGGCTTGCCATTTTTTTCTATTTGACTGTCCTTGTGGCATCTCTTCATCAAATATAGTTCCATCCATAGCATGTGGGCAATCTATTTGCTTGTGTCCTGTTTGTTTGCACCTTCTGCATTTCCAATCATTTTTACAATTGAAAATAAAGTGTTTAGGCTCAATACACTTGTGACAAACCACTTCAGCTCTATTGCCTGTCTGTTGTGATTGCCCTTGATGACTTATATATGCATTGTATCTTCCTATTTTAACCGCTTTAAGCATTGGGGATGTTAATGTTTTACTAATAATAATTCTGTCCCCTGTTTCACAACCAGTGAGTCTACTATATACTCTTAACTGTTACCTATGTATGTGCAGAATTTCCCCATCTGTTACTTATATCATGATCTCAAGTGTTCTTATGATTTGTCCATCATCTGCAGATAATGGCACTCCTTTCACTCTTATTCTTGTTGTATCTGGTCTTTGTCTTGCAGGATATCTGGGATTTGTTGTGTGAAATCCTACATGTCTACCTCTCATTGTTACGCCTGATGTTATTAATGCTAATCTGTCTATTTCGTTGTCCATGTAGATCCTCCACATAAACCTGACTCTTTGTATGTCCTTTAGAGCTGCTGGATCTACAATAACACCTATTGTCTTGTATATTTCAACGTGTGTGACCCACATGGGTTTTGTTGATTTGCAACCACCAAAGTCTTGATCTTGTAGGAAAATAGGTTTAACAGTGTTTGGAATGTCTATTTTATCATCATTTGGGTCTTGAACATCTGGGGGTTTACTGTTTTTACTCAAATTTGTTTGAACAACATTGGCATAGGACGCCGCCATTGTTTGTTGTGATTGTTCATCGTTACTTGATTCATTCTCATATTCATTCTCGTTCATATTCACCTGTTTTTCACTGTATTAATATAGGAAAATCAACTGTGCAACGAATTTACACCAGTTAAAGTCTGTTATCTCTTGAAAAAGTCTAAGTATGTCTTGGAACGTCCACTAAAAGAAGCATTATCATTCAAGGGACGTAACTCTTATGGACAATTAGTACGTATTTTGTCACAGATCGCCCTCCCCCTTTTCTTCCAGATCTTTGACCAGTATCGACAAATCGTGATAAAATATAATTATTGTGAATGGCTGTATCTAATATGCTGACTGTCTATGCTATTGACCATAATACCATGCTTGGTGATACACTGTCTCACACACAAAAACCTGGAGTGGACTGGAGTTTTGATCAGAAATTATTAATCTATATATGTTCATTCGTCTTATCATGCATCATTTCATGGAATTAGATATCAAAACAAAAAGAACTAAGACCATTTTCTTTTAGTATTTCTTAGATGTTATCAATGCTAAAATTATGTATTTTGATTCAGATTCTGTTATATTCCCTCAGTGATAATAAAAGAGTTTGTTGCTAAATTAATCATTTAATGTCGCAAATTAGAAAACGACATAGACACTTCCTATGTGAGGTCAGCATTGTGCTTAAAATAACAGACATAGCACATGGGTCATGCTAAATTTGTCCAGGAAATCATCAATCTTTTTCTAAGTAGAGTTTGAAGATACCAAAGGGATAATCAGAATCCGTGCATCGAAAAAAGACAGACAACACAATGGTCAAAGCAAAAAGGACAAATGGACAAACACAGATCTGTAAAACACTACACAAGAAACTAAAGATCAAGAAACACGAATCCCGCTAAATACACGGAAGGTGGGGTGGCGAACTCGGATGCTCCAGAAGGGTAATCAGTTCATGCTCTACTGCTCTACTAGTGATACCCGTCGTGTTACTATATTTACACAGCCGGATATATGATATAGGATATAAGTTGGTTATCTTATATACAGTTTGGCAATCCAGAGGGAAACTGTCGGAAAATGTGATTAATGGTGGCAATAGATTGAGTGAGTGATTGGTATTTAATGCCAACTCAGCCACTTTTCAGATATATCATGGCCAGAACAAGTTACCTTTCAATGATATGACGATCTGTTGGCGATAGAGGTTGTCTCCCTTTCTCTCATATGTTACTAATAATGTTATTGTTAACTGGAGGGCCCGGGTGGCTCAATAAGTTAGATTGTTGGATTACCTACAAGCTCATATAAGCCTATCGCCAATACGGCGTGGGTTCGCTCCCGTCTTTGTAAATTGAAAAAGGGTGCACTCGACTCGCAGCCGCAAGTGATAAAGTTTACCTGATGCTTGCCCATGATCGGTGATTCTCTCCGGATGCTCTGGGTTCTTCCACCACAAAAACTGGTCGCCATGATATAGCTGAAATATTGCTGAAAGTGGCGTTAAAACACCAAAAATCAAAAATCATCTTAACTGTATAATTCCACCATATAATCAACCAAGCATAATTTACAAAATTTTGAATATTAATATAGAACTGTTCTGTCGGTGTCTTTTTCTTTCTTCAATTAATTTTCAATTTTGTCTTCGGTGTAAATGAAGACAACACCAGAAAAGAAAAATGAATTAATTTGAGTGGTTTATAGAAATGAAAGCCACTACAGACAATTATTAAATGTTAATTTCCATTTTAATACCAGTAATATATTACAGGATATCAACATCATGTCAAGCTCTTCACCTGTCTGTGGTATATGTGATGTCCGCCATATTTATAAACCATCAGAAGTTTGGTGTCCACAATGTGAAGAAGGTCTTTGTACAGAATGCATAGAATATCATAGTGTAGTGAAACTGTCCCGAAATCATTCCACGATACCAATAGAGGAGTATCAGAAGTTGCCGTCGTATGTGCTAGAAATTAAAGAACAATGCAACGAACATGACGAGAAGTTCAATTTATACTGCAAAGAACATGAGTGTCCCTGCTGCAGAATTTGCAATCTGGAAAATCATAGTGACTGTAAGAATGTATCCATCCTTGAAAAAATAGTAAAGAACGTGAAGACATCAACTATGTTCACTGAGATCGAGCCTATGATAAAAGAAATGATTGAACATATTTGTAAAATTAGACAAAATAGAGAGACCAACTCTAGTGCTGTTAAAGAACAGAAACGAATAATTGAGATTGAAATACAGGAACTGAGGACACAGATCAACACTCATCTTGACAAGTTACAAGAAGATCTGTTGAAGGAATTGACTGAAACAGAAAAACAAGCAACCGAAGAAACACGTGAATTACTGGTATCGTTAGACGAGAAACAGGAAAAACTGATCGAATACCAGACAAATATAGTCAACATAGAAAAGTATGCATCAGAGCTACAAACATTTTTAGCCGTGAAGCAGATAGAGAAAGACGTAGAAACCAAGGACAGGTGTTTACAGTCACTAGTTAACAGTGATAGTCTGAATCAAACCAAACTATCATACAAGATAGACACCGGTCTGAGGACTATAGTCAGCAGCATTCAAAAGTTTGGAGAGGTAATTGTTGAATCAAAGCCTTGTGAGATGACTTTTGCTAGAAAAAAAGATAAACAAGCCCAGATGATGGTAGCTGACCTATCACCACCTATGTCAGTAGAAAATATACAGCTTAACCTGAAACTAAAGTTAAACAAAAAGGGGAGAATTATCAAAGGGTGTTCTTTTCTTCCAGAAGGTAAGATGGTATTTTCCTGTTACAGTACTAATACTGTAAGAATTGTCACAAAGGATGGCGTAGAATTATTCCAGATATGCAAAGAGAAAACAGGGTCCGATACTTATGATGCAGTTTATATTAAATATAATAATAGTGTTGCTGTATCATCGGGAGGTGGAAGTAATAGATGTATAACTATGATAGATATAGTAAGTCATGAAGTCATGACAACTATCTCCATGGACACGAACATTTATGGCATGGCGGTTAGAGGTAGAACAATATATTACTGCACAGGTAATAAAGGACTAAAGATATTAAATCTTAGTGATAATTCTGTAAGTGATATCATCCAGAATAATATGTCTAACGTTTATTACGTAGCTATATTTAGGAACAAACTTTACTACGCAAACGGTGACACACATACCGTGACATGTTGTGATTTACATGGTACATCACAATGGGAATTCAAAGATACCCGTGTTCTACAGTATCCATATAGTATCTCTGTAGACAATGATGGGAACGTGTATGTCGTCGGTTATGATTCAAACAACGTCGTGGTTATCTCCCCTGATGGACAACGTCATAGACAACTATTGTCCTCCAAGGATGGTCTGAAAAAACCACGTGTCCTTGATTATGACAAATCTACCAATAGGTTATTAGTTGTAAATGACAATAGTACTGCTTTTCTGTTTGATGTTACAAGGAAAGAGTAGGAGAAAATCAGAACATTATTTACCATTAAACAGAGTGAGCTTTATTCTAAATAAATAGATTTGACTTATTAATATTATTTTCCAACTTTATTCCAAATACATGTCATTATTTATTATATGGGTTTTGAGATATGCTGTTTAATCCCACTTTCAACAATATTTCAGATATATCGTAGATGTCCGTTTTATTGTTGGGGGAAATCGGAGGAGGCGGGAAAAAACAATCGACCTGTCGAAAGTCACAGACAAACTATGACATAATGTTGTATCGACTACACTCGTCATCAGAAGAACTCGAACTCACAACTTTAGTGACGATAGGCATTGATTGCACCAGTAGTTGTAAATCTAACTACCATACTATCACGACTGTCCTTAAATTATTTTGATCAATATCAAATATTTCAATATAAATTTAGTACATCTCTGTATTTAATTTGTTTAGTGGTTCCAAACACTAGGTGACCTTTCTTGTATTTAACTTGCACCAGGTGTGCATTTATGTATTTAATGTGTTTATGGCTTCTAGATACAAGATGTACATTTCTGTATTTATATTGTTCAATGGTTTTAGACACCAGATGTGCATTTATGTATTTAACTTGTTCATTATGTTCATGAAAAATGTGTATCTTGTTCAGTGTTCTAGACATCAGATGAACATTAACTTGTTCAATGATTTCTTGACCCACACCCAGCTCGGAAACCAAATAATAATTACTTATTATTGAAGAGTTTAAATTGTCCAAAACACTATTACAAATGAAGTTTGGTTTATGGATACTTGCCTTCATTTCCTTCAAGCTGCTCAGCTAGTTTGAGTAACGGACGACATTTTCAATAGTTCACATTACCTTTTGATTTTGTTAATGAGTGTGTACCATCATGTCCTGCAATTGTTCAGCTATTTTTAGTAACGGTCGCCATTTCCAATATCATAATTTAACCTTTCGGTTTGGTTAATGGATGTATACCATGACTTTCAGCAATTGCGCAGCTATTATTAAGAACAGCGGCTATATTCAATGATTCATATGACCTTTCGGTTTGGTTTATGTTTATCAACATTTCCAACATATGTTCAGCTATTCATAGTAATGGTCGCCATCTTCAATAGCACATTTTAACTTTCGGTTTGGCCTATAGATGTTTACCGTCAAGTTTATTGGGATGGAAAGGACGACGAGTTAAACAATAAATAAAGGAAATACCGACTATGGATAGGTATGTGAAAGTTTTAACATTTTTGTGGGTATCAGACCGAAAAGTGTCATTTGTGGATGCCGGGATCAGAGGTTATCAGATCAACATTGCCTAATAGATGTAGCACAAAATAGGGAATGTTTGTGTAAATAAATATAGTGACAAGGACCTGTCTATGTCCACTCCCCCTTTTGTCCACTGAGCACCATGCATTTAGTTTAGGTCAAGGACAATCAAAAACTGGTCAAATTCGGCTCTGACACCTTTATTGTGTTTTCATTAGTATATCACGTATACCACAGGTCAAGTGTTATGCCCCCCTATTTATTTGGAACATTTGTGGTCTTTATGCTGTACTGCATTTTTGCAAAATGTTTTTGAAGCCACAATTTCACATATCATGTCTCTCATAGTCAACGAATCTAATGTATCTCCCACAGCTGGAGATGGGGGACTCCGTTACCCATGAACATATTGCTACATATTTTTTACACTATCATTGTTCATTTAATTCCTTTCACGGTCAAGGATTTTCCACGTCAACGAATTGAGCTTTGTCACCGGATATTCCAGCTGGAATCAAGGGTTTCCGTGACCTATGTACACATTCTGACATATTCTTGACCCTATGATTGTTTCTTTAATTCCTTTCACGGTCAACGAGTTATGTCTCCTGGCTTCTTTCATAACCACCATGATAACATTTCTAGCTTCCTCTTCACTCCGTCAGATTATATTGCTAACAATGATGTTCGGTGGTGACACATGTATCATATACTGTTGTGCATTACGTCCTCACTGTCCGTCTCTTCGTTATAAAAGGGTTCACTTTGTTATAGATAATATATATTGTTTTCATCCTAAAACGCGATGGAGAATGTTTATTAAAATGACAAATCACCAAAATCTACAACCAAACAAATAAAAGTCTGTACATTGAGGAGGAGTGTGATCAGGAGTCAACGACCTTAACCTTTCATTCATCCATGCGATTGTTGTCGAAGTTTGTTAGCCTAAATAGGGAATATGAATGCAATAAAACATGAAGACGACAGGTAGAAAAAACCCAGTTCACTACATGAGAGGCTAACTTTGCTAACACATTTAACGAATTTCAGTGCTTGCACCACATACCAATACATGCTCTGTTTTGATATCAATTTTTCGTGCCATCGTATGCACCGATAGAGTGAAGTTGGTCTACATAAAACTCCTCATGTTTTGTCTTGATCTTTGCATTTTGTAATAATGATTTATTATTGGCATAGTTCTCGTCAAAGCACCAATTATTCTGGTTATAATTTATCTGAAATTTATTTTCTCGTGGCCTTAAACAACAATCAATCATTCACGAATCTAGCACTCTATTTTCGCCTTATATACAACCTACCATACCGTACTTATCAACGAAAGTATGTGTACATGTTATATATATCATGTTTTTTCAGCCAGAATTATCGCCCAATGTGACTAAGTATACTTCCGTTTTAAGGAATCATACTTTCTTTTGCTATTACATAGCCTCGAGTGTTTCCTTGTGTTTGTACTTCTTCGTGTATTGTTTTCATTATTACTGTGTATTTTGGTTGATATCAGTCCATTATTAAAGACCACGATGTTGATTGCGCAAAGTTTGAAGGTACCAAAAGGGAAACCAGAAGCCGTAAATCGAATGGCAGTCAATGCAGTGGCAAAACCACAAAGAACAAAAGGACAAACAGTGATCTACAAGACATTCCAAACTAAAGATTGAGCAATACGAACCCCACAATATACCGCGAGTGCACTCATGTGTCATTTCCTGCTCCACTTTTAAACTCGTTCTTCCGCTGTATGAACTGTTTTGTGGTAGCTCTGGGATGACATACATCATATCTTTTGGAAAGCGTTGTTACTCTTAATGACTAATTCTGCACAAATATGAAAACACATGATTTATGCAAAAGGTAAACAATATAACAATACAGAGAGATAAATAACGTGGTAAAACATGAGAAAGACTAAATAAACATCAGAGAATGCCGAAGGGGTAATCACAAATGGACAATCCAGAAAAAAAACCTGGCAGCATAGGGTACACAACACGAAGAACAACAAAACAAAAATACAACACAACATGTCATGGGCACCACTATGTGTAAGCAAGCACTATGACGTAAATATGAAATAAGCCCCCCCTCCCCCTGCAAGCAGAGGGAGGCAAAGATAAAACAGAACATCTAAGACAGAGAAACAGATAAAGCATTATCGACGAACCAAACACAAACAACTAAAGATAAGTAACACGGACCTCATAAAAACATGTTGATCTTAGGGCTCTGTAAGGAAAAGCTGTTAATTCCTGTTTCCGTCTATAGAAAACGGTAACGCCGTTTCACATGGACAGCTCACATGTGCTTTGTTATTTCATCTTAACGTGTGCGTCTCCGCATTATAATTTCATGGTGAAAGCAGTTTACATGTACCGACCGTCTGTATTCTTATCGTGTACAAAGAGGGTCGGTACATACTGTTGATGTTGACTAGTATTTTTTCTTGCACGTCACTACATGGTGTAGTTTACATGTACCCGATATACAAAGTAGGTTATTCTGTGTTGTTTAAACAATCCTATCTATAGATTTATCTGTTTCTTTACTTGATCTATATTTTATTGTTATTTGCTTAAATGTGTCCCACTATCGATTATTGGGATTGTTAGGTACACCTGTGTGTTTCTAATTTATGCTAGGGTTAGGGTTATGGTGTTTAGTACCACTTTCAACAGTATTTCTGCTATGTAGTGAATTATTATCAAATAAACAGACCTGAAAATCATATATTTATATTTTTCCTGCACTGGTTATATTTGAGCAGTCAAATTTCATTGTCTGTGTTACTTTTTGTTACATCCGCTGACCAAGATATATATTTTCTGGTACCACTTTCACATGCTTAGATTGTTACTTCTTTGCTAAGCACATATCATTAAGGGTTAAAAATAAAGACTTGTTGGTTAGAAGTTAGGATAATAAAGAGAGTGACATGTTTATGTTTCATGAGTAAGTATGATGTTGCTTTAGTGAGCTAGCGTGATAGAAATCCAACTCAACGTGTCGATCTATGATAAAACAGATACCATCAACGTCTCAGAAAAAAAATATTTGCTCATTCTCACTATGATATAACTGATAAATTGTTCACCTTGTATCAAGTGATAATCAATCACTCACATAGGCATAAAACTATCTCACCTCGGCACTTTTCATTGACGTGTCTGCACCATGCCAGAAAAGTGAGCTTTCTGGTGATGTACATATGTGATAGATGTATGGAGTGTGCCTCTTATTTTACTATATTTTTATTGGATTTTGAACTGTACCTTGTGCTAAACTACAATCACTCACTACCATAGAACTAGCTTAACTCCGACACTTTTCTTTGAAGTGTCTGTACCATGCCAGACAAATGAGCGATCTGGTCATGTGTGTCTCATAGGTGTATCGAGTGTGCCTCTTACTATATTTGTATTGGATTTTGAACTGTACCTTGTGCTAAACTACAATCACTCATTCCTAAAGAACTAGTTGAAACCTGCCACTTTTCATTGAAGTGTCTGTATCCTGCCAGAAAAATGAGCGGTCTGGTCATGTATATGTGTGATAGGTGGATCGAGTGTCTCTTACTATAATTTATCTATTTGATTTTGAACTGTACCTTGTGCTAACTTACAATCACTCACTCCCATAGAACTAACTTAACCTCGACACTTTTTGTTGAAGGTTCTGTACCATGCCAGGAAATTGAGTGGTCTGGTGTATCGAGTGTTCCTCTCACTATAGTTTTTTTTCTATTAGTTTTAAAGGACAAACAATGATCGATACAAAACACTTCAAATTAAATATTGAGCAACGCAAACATAAAAAAAATATCGTGGGTGATCCCGGGTGCTCTGGAAAGGTAATCATGTACTGCTCCACCGTCGTTGTTTAGGCATTGATCACCTTAGCTAATCTTAACTAGCCCGTTAAGTCATTTTTGGTTTTCTTGCGAGCGTACCTGAATAAGAAAACGGGTCGTGCGAACTAAATGTGATATCTGCGTTTTCATTCATCGGCATCATTCGTTTCGTATCAAGCCTACCCACTTTTCAGACTTAATAATTTAAGCTTGAACTACATTTTTATCTATATATTACAAGGGATGTGATTATTCAGTATACTGATAACAAGACATAAAATCGCGAGACCATTTAACTTCATCTCCTACAGTTTTCCTGATTGATTTGGTGATAATTTGTCAGAAGACATTATTTCAGGTATTCTCAGGTATGTCATGTTGCTATTATGTCACATATATGTTATTATAGTCATATGTTCCCATTTACACAAGTCAGTTGTTAAGAAATGTTTTTAAATTAATTGTATTAATATGACCCCGTAGCTTCAGCACAAAACACTCACTTAACAAACATTAGCATTTAAAATACTGTAATTTTATAATTGATATTCCACCAGTTCCCCAGTGTTGTTGTATTTGCACCTGAACAGACATAGAAATGGGTCAATTTTCTCTCTACCACACTCTCGCTGATAAGTATGCATATTTCAACCACACCCACCTCTCATTCCCGGTGCACACACAAAATTATCAGCCAACACAAATAAATGGTGACAAAATATAATTATTGTAAATTTGTGTATCTTATATGCTTAAGACCATGACAACATCTGTCTAGTGTTCTCCTATTTCACCTAAAACCTGGAGTGCACTGGCGTTTGGATCCGGATATTTGAATGTGGATATTTCCATGCGTCTTGTCATAAAAAGGGTGTTCTTGATACAATTTTACTGTTAGCGTTTACTCCCCAAACATTTCTGTAAATAAACGTTAGGGATAGCCGAAGAGGCAATCAAGAATGTAAGTCATTCTATTTGTACAATTGCCCCCATACATATCAGTAAAATATGATATATATGTAAGACTCAGATCCGTGTACGGCCTCAGATCCGTGTCCTTCCCTCAAAGCTGTGTCTAATCATTACATCATACTCAGATCCATGTCCTTCCAAAGTCTCGTCCTCTCAAATCTGTGTCCTCTGAAATTACACCCAGATATATGTCTTTTCAAAAACATATCTCCTCAGATCTGTGCCCTCTGACGTCATACTCAGATCTATATCCTCCAAAATATATGTTCGCTCAGATCTGTATCCTCTGACATAATACACAGATCAAGGTAATATGTCAAAAGAAATATCGCCACAGATCGGTGTCCTCCACATTTTGGACAGAGAGGAAACAAACAGGTATTGCAATTACCAGCCGGATTCACATCTGGGATACTTACTGATTAGTTCCCGTTTGATATCAACTGATATCTTGTATCATTTACCCATTTATGCTCTGCGTGGTGTCTTTTTTTTTCTCTTGCAATCTCTGATCTTACTGCAGCATGCACGATTCTGTGCACAAGACCAAGACTATACATCTGGATTTATGTTATACTGATTGCATTAATCCTAATTCTGTAACTATTAGACCTTCTCTATATGAGATTTTTGTATTTTCCTTTTTAATGACTGTTGTCTCATGGACATTTATTCCACATCTCAGTATTTTACTATTTATGTGATCGGTAATATTGTTAATAGATACCAGCATGAAACCATTTTAAACAAATTCAAGTACATACCATTAACATACCTCTATTCATTCGAACTACCGGAAAGACTGAGGTCCTCAGACTGTCATAAATGGCCTCCTATTTACGGTGGTCTTTCTTGTGATTTTCTTTAACAACTTCAATCAAACTCTCTTTGCTCGAACATTTTCTATGATTAACATTTAGATCCTGCGACTTACTGTAGAAGCATTTGGATTCAGCTTCGTAAAAGTACAAACTGAGACATTTTTTTAACAGAACTCTTACTGTATGCGACATGCAGTTCATCCTAAATTGTCGTGGTTCCCCAGTTTTTATTTTCTTCTTTTGTTTTTGCAATTTGTATAAGGAGAGGCATATCGATCCAAAATGAATCAGGGTTCGGATCTTTACTAATCCCTTTTCTTTTTTTTGCTGCGAAAACATAGGGTATAATGTTCGGTTCCGCCTACTTTCCAAATGACAACCTCAAATGACGTTAACAATTGGCAATGCTTATGACGTCATTTTTCTGCGAAAATGAAGGACACAGATCTGAGGGAAACTCGATTTGGGAGGACACAGGTTTGAGTGAGAAGCGATTTCATAGGACACAGATCTGCGCGGTAAAAGGACACGGATTTGGGGGTACAGTAGTTTTATATGACATGGATTTGTTGGAAGACACAGATTTGAGGAGAGGTTAATGATCTGAGGCCGTACATGAATTTGAATCTTACATATATAAATACAATCAAAAAACAAATTATGCATCGTTATAAGAAATGAGTGATCAAAACAAACGAGCATTTTGTTAGATATTAGCAATGTTAACATGATTTATGTTGATACAAGTACTGTTGTATTCCCTCTATGAAAATAAAAGAGTTATTGTTACTGAAATAATGATATATTGTCACACATCATACAAGGTCATATACACTTTATAACTGTGAGGTCAGTATGATGATTGAAATAGAAGACATAGTGCCTGTGGCATGATGAATGTATCTAGACAAAACACAAAATGTCTTCTAAGAAGAGATTTAAGATATCATAGGAGTAATCAGAATCCGTCCATTGAATGAGACAATGGCCAAAAACAAGGACAATGGGACAAACGGTGATCCATAAAACATTTACAAAGAAAATTAAGATCAACCAATACGAACTATACCAGAGCATGATAGTTAACACATGTGCTCTCTGAAGGGTATACAGTTCCTGCTCCACAACTGATGCCCGTTGTGTTACTCTATTTACAAAGCCAGCTTTAGCTTTAAATTAGCTATTTTATATAGTGTGGCATTTGTCATTAACATCGGGGTTAATGGTGGCGATAGGTGTCTCCCTCCAAATACAATTCTCAAAATTTCTAATTGGAATATAGAACTGTTCTGTCAGTGTGCTATTCTTTGTAATTTCATTCCAATTATATCATCGATATAAAATAAGACAGCACCAGAAAAGAAAGTGTTAATTTGGACACTCAATCTGATTTAATGAAATAATGTAGGTCGTGAAAAGAAATCACAGTGACTATAGACAATTAATCAATGTTAATTTATATTTTAATACAAGTAATATATTACAGGATATCAACATCATGTCAAGTTCTCCATTTTACTGTGGTATATGTGATATCCGCCATATTTCTAAACCATCAGAAGTTTGGTGTCCACAATGCGAAGAAGGTCTTTGTACAGAATGCATAGAACATCACAGTTTAGTGAAACTTTCCCGAAATCATACCACGATACCTATAGTGGAATACCGGAAGTTACCGTCGTACGTGTTGGAAATTAAAGAGCATTGCGAGGAACATCACGAAATGTTCAGTTTATACTGTAGCGAACACGAGTGTCCGTGTTGTAGAATTTGCATCGTGGAAAATCATAGTGATTGTAAGAATGTAACTATCCTTGAAAAAATAATAAAGAACGTGAAGACATCAACAATGTTCACTGAGGTCGAGCATTTGATTAAAGAAATGATTGAAACTATTAGTAAAATTAGACAAAATAGAAATACCAACTCCAGTGCTAATACAGACCAGAAACGAATCATTGAGAATCAAATACAGAAACATAGGACAAAAATCAACACTCATCTTGACAAGTTACAAGAGGATTTGATGAAGGAATTTACTAAAGCAGAAAAACGTGTTACCAACGAAACACGTGAACTACTGATATCTCTAGACGAGAAACAGAAAGAACTGACCGAATACCAGACAGATATTGTCAACATAGAAAAGCATGCATCAAACCTACAAACATTGTTTGCCGTAAAGCAAATAGAGAAAGAAGTAGCAACACAAGACAGGTGTTTACAGTCACTAGTTAACAGCGACAGTCTAAATCAAACAAAACTAACATACAAAATAGACACCGGTTTGAAGACCTTATTCACCAGCATTCAAAAGTTTGGAGAAGTAGTTGTTGAGTCAAAACCTTGTGAGTTGACGTTTGTCAGAAGAAAAGATAAACAAGCCCAGATGATGGCAGCTGACATATCACCACCTATGCCAGTTGAAAAGATACAGCTGAATCTGAAGCAAAAGATAACCACCAAAGAGACTTTCATCAGAGGATGTTCCTTACTTCCAGATGGTAGAGTTGTATTGTCCAGTAACATTACTAACACTGTAAGCTTTATCAACAAAGACGGAGTAGAATTATTCCAGATAGGTAGAGATAAAACAGGATCCAATAATTATGATACAGTTTATATTAAAAACAAGAATAGCGTTGCTGTATCATCAGGATGGAGAGATCATAGATGTATAACTATAATAGATATAGTAAGTAACGAAGTCATGACAACTATCTCCATGGACACGGACATTTATGGCATGGCAGTTAGAGGTAGAACAATATATTACTGTACAGACAATGAAGGACTAAAGATGCTAAATCTTTGTGATAAATCTGTAAGGGGTATTATCAACAGTAATATGTCAGGAGTTTATTACGTAGCTACATCTGGAGACATGCTCTACTACACAAACTTTAACACACATACCGTGACATGTTGTGATTTACATGATACAACACAATGGTAATTCAATGATGAACTTGTTCTTAAAGGTCCAGTTGGTATCTCTGTAGACAATGATAGGAACGTGTATGTCGTCGGGTATGATTCAACCAGCGTCGTGGTTATATCCCCTGATGGACTACGGCATAGACAGCTATTGTCTTCCAAGGATGGTCTGAGAAAACCACGTGTACTTGATTATGACGGATCTACCAATAGGTTATTAGTAGTAAATAACAGCACTACTGCTTTTCTGTTTGATGTTACAAAGAGACAGTAGTACAATAGAAGAAAAATTTATAGAATTATTTTTATTCTAAGAAATAAATGTGCATTATTAATATCATCTATACGCTTTATACCGATTTCGTGTCATTAATTATAATATGGGTTATGAGTTATGTTGTTCAACACCACTTTAAATAATATTTCAGATTTATCATGGCGGTCAGCTTTTCTGGTAGAGGAAACCGGATTACGCGGGGAAAACTACCGAACTACAGGAAGTCATTGAGGAGTTTATCACATAATGCTACATCGCCATGAGCGGGATTCGAAATCCCAAGTTGAGTGGAGATATGCGCTGAATGCTCAAGTAATTGTGAAGTTAACTACCATACGACCACGACGGACCTGTATTGATAATAATAAACATTAAATATTTTAATATAAATTTAATACAACTAATGTGGAATTCTGTATCTAATCATTAACTTGTTCAATGATTTCTTTACCCACAAACCGCTAAACAACAATAACCAATTATTGAAGAGCTAGAAATCTAAAATGTCAACAACGTAAAATACACTCAAGCAAAATGAAGCTTATATCAGTGTTTTTTGTTTGTCTATGGATGCTTACCATCACTTCAAGCAATTGTTTTACTATTTTTAGTAACAGCCGCCATCTTCAATAATTCATGTGATCTTTCGGTTTTGATTAGGGATGTTTACCGTCACTTCCAATAAATTGTTCAACTATTTGCATCAATGACCGTCTCCTTCAATAGCACATATGACTTTTCGGTTTTGTCTATGAATGCTTACTGTAAACTTCCAGCAAGGTGTTCAGCTATTTTGGTAACTTTCGCCATCATCAATAGATACCATTACCTTTCGGTTGGTTAACGGGTGTGTACTGTAACTTCCAGCAATTGGTCAGCTATTATTCTTAACAGTCGCTGTCTTTAATATTGCATATTACCTTTCTGTTTTGATTATCGATGGTTACAATCACTACCAGCAATTGTTCGGCTATTTGTAGTAACCGCTACAATCTTTAGTTGCTCATATTACCTTTCCATTTTGTTAATGGACGTTTTCTGTCACTTCCAGCCACTGTTCAGCTAGAACACAACTAGTAAGCTTATTGGGATGATCGAAGAGTTAAGATATAGAAAAAAACATACCGACGGTTGGTAGGTGTGTGAAATTGTTAACATTTCTGGAGGGCATCGGAGCGACAACTTTCAATCTTTGGCGGCCGATCTTAATCCCTTGCCATCAAGCTGACCTTGTCTAATGGAGGTTATACCTAAATATGAATGTTAACGTAAATAAACACAGTGGCGAAAACCCTTTTCACTATGCATCATGCATTCAGTTTAGATCAGGGATTGTAAAAGACTGGTCAATTTTGACTTTGACCACTTTTTTTTTATTCGAATTTTGGTTATTATACCTGTGATGATACAAATGGTATACACATTACTTTTTTTTTAAATATGGAACATTTGTGGTTTATATGCTGAACTGCAGTTTCCACTTGCCTAATATTTTGAAACTTTCGCAGAATGTTTTTGAAGCCACAATTTCACATATAATGCCTCTCATAGTCAGCGAATTGAATTTCACCCCCGCTTGCCATAGCTCGAAGCGGAGGACTCCATGACCTATGAACACATTGCTGCATATTTTTGACACCATCATTGTTCATTCAATACCTCCTACGGTCAAGGATATTTCACCGTAAACTAATTGGGCTTTTTCTCCGGATATATATACTTCAGCTGGAACCAGGGAATTCCGTGACATATGTACACATTCTGATATATGTTTTACCCTATGATTGGTCCTTTAATTCCATTCACAGTCAACGAGTTATGTCTCCTGCCTTCTTTCAGAACCACCATGATAACATTTGTAGCTTCGTCTTTACTCTGTCAGATTATTTTGTTTTCAAAGTATCATGTACAATTGTACCTTACGGCTTCATCGCCCATGTCTTCTTGATAAAAGGGTTATTGTTTTAGATTATATCTATTGTTTTCATCCTAGACCTGAACACAATGGAAAATGTTTATTCAAATGACCAATCACCCAAAATCTACAACCAAACAAAAAAAATTGCATATGAGGAGGAGTGTGATCGAGAGTCAATGACCTCAGGCTTTCCCCTTGCGCTTTTCTCCTAAATATGAAATATGAATCTAAGGAAACACGAAGGCGACAAACGGTTTAAAGAGGCAGGAGTACAAAATAAAAAGTAACTGAAATTATCACACTCTTGGAACATTTTGAAGATCTGATCTAAAATTATGGACAGATTACTTTCCCGTTCTTGGTTACTGACGTTTCAATACAACATTGCGAGCTTAATTTAATTTAATTTCATGGGCCTCTCTTAGAAAGGTTTAACATAAATTAAAATGACAGGTTTAGCAGTCATTGTTAATGAAATATATTAAAGAGGAACTTGACCTTGTTGAAATCATTTAGATACGTTTCTAGTTACTGGAGTAATTAAATAACACCAACCCAGCTCCATAACTTGCTTTTATTTACAGGTGTTGATTGTCATTTTTGATTGTTCTCAGTTGTATCATGAATATACCCATCTTACTGGAAAGACAAAGCATCACCACTTCAATAAGTTTGAAACAAAAATCTTCAAAATATTGCAATGTCGGCTATTTCATGTATTATTATTTTCACAAGTCACATATTATTATTTTCTCAAGTATCGGAATGTGAAGCAGATTTAGTGTTTCATATAGCTCGGATACGATGTAAAGGTTTGAAATCATACAGAGCTATTATTTCATAATGTGGTGTATACGACATGAGATTATGAATTCGAGGGTGCAGTCAGATATTTGTTTTGTCACCGAACTGTTGAATTTGGTCTATCGATTTCATGTGCGGTATTCAAACCCCAGATGCGGTCAAGCACAATTTATGCAGGTATACCCTATTAATAAACATGAAATTACCATAATCATTAATCAATATTTAGTCAAAGGTGACTGATTTTAAGGTGCCGTAGATCGTAGTTCAGCTTTTGTTTACATTCGTCACCGCCGGTGACCACGCCATATCAAATAATCCGATGCTTCTCAAATAAAGTCCGATCAGCAGCTAAAATATAATCCTACCTTGTTGACGAAGTCAGTTTTGATATAATTATTCTAAAATAAATCAATAGAAATGAGCAGTTCGTAGGAAATTAAAACGAATTGCTTTATTGTTTATGAACGTCAATTGTTCACAAAATGGCCTACCTAATATATGACGTCAGGAGAAAGTCCATTTACGTTGTTTTCGTGATGCTGATTGGTTGAGGGATGTAACGACGTCAGCCGTTGGTTTGACGTGGGTATAAAGGCAGGAACTCAGCCGAAACAGCAAGATAGATTGGTTATATCTTCAAGGGACGCTTGAAATTATTATTACATTTTGAGAACGGCAGAATGTCTGATAGACAGAGTGTATATGCTAGAGTACGTAATATGTAATTTAACACCGGATAGGTGACGGTGACAAATGTGGTCTGGTGACGGTATTGTCCCATAAGTATTAGTCTTTGTATTCTTAGTTTTAGGGTGACGGTGATGGTGACGGTGACGTGGTCTGGTGACATCATCTAATATATACGTTAGTTATTTAACCATAGGTTTATGGTGACGGTGACGGTGGTCTGGTGACATTGTCCCATATTAGGTATTAGTTATTTAATTACTATTTTAGGGTACCGGTGACGGTGATGGTACCGGGGACGGTGGTTGAGTGACATCGTCTAATATATACGTTAGTCTTTAATCATTATGTTTATGGTGCCGGTGATGGTACCGGTGACGGTGG
>MJUT01057118.1:645036-657609 GCA_002080005.1 Gigantidas platifrons
TTTTTTTATTTACATGTTTTTAGTCTCATTATAGTTGGTTCATTATTTACTTGCAATAATCCATCAAGATTAAACTTACATTCTAACACTCCAATGAATGGATACTGAAGTTCCGATATCAAATAAGTATCTGTATGTAAATTAAAATATCATGGAAAATGGGGAAAAAACTTTAATATAATGACAATTTATCAAAATAATCATTAATAAGTTCTCAACATCTGAACATGTGAATTTCATTTTGTGTCTGTATAATAAATATCAAGTTATTTTATTTGTCATGCTTTAATAAAGTTTGCTCTGAGTAGTTAACCCAAAATGAAGTGTCATAATCTATGAACATTTGATATATTGTTTTAACGGTTATTTCAACATTAAATAATGTTAACACATCAGCATTTCTTTCTTATGATGCATACTAATTTTGTCAAAAAAAAACCCAGAATAAATCGGGGATTCGATCTCACGATGTTATTATCGGCGGTCATGTGTGCTATCCATTACGCCACCGCAACGTGAATATTGAGAGGGTAGAATTAGGTTATTATAAATCAATTTTACGTTATTACAATTATGCATCGGGAATTCACTTGGGAAAGAGCTAAATAAAATATATTTGTCAAAATAACAAAAATAAAATAAATAATAAAAAGCAAAGGGACTACTAAAAATAGAATGTTCCGATGTGTCGTTTACATGTCCAATGAATTAATTTCTAAGATAATCTGATGTACTAATTTTCACTTCTGGAAGAATTATTGAATTATCTTAAATAAAAAGAAAATAATGACAATTTAAAGTTGAGTCTTCAATGAAAGACAACGTAAATTTTCCATTTCTTACCAACCAGACAGGTAAATTCTCAAGCCTGTGATCATGACATCACGGCAAACTCTCCTATATTACATGATTTTTCTTTTTGGTTGTTTGTTTTGTTTTCTGTACTTTCTGTGAATTGTGGGGATAATATTAAAGTATACTTTAGCATAGTAACACATGAAATTTCACTGAGGGTTAGAACAAAAACACGTCGGACTCGATGCACAATCAGGTCGGCAGTAAATCAACTCCAAAATTGAACCATGTTTTCTATTCAAATAACGTCAAGACTTTTTCATAAAATAGTACAAGTTTTACTCCCGTAACAAAACAAATACGATAACCAAATTTATTTTGGATGAGATTAAAAGGTCGACATTCGCCGATTTCTATTTCTGTATATTCGGATGAAAACGGTCAATAAAAAATGGCCGCTCACGAGAAATCGACCTTAAAATTATGTTTTGTTTGCAGATTTCATACTCTCCACACTCGGGTACCAACACAAAAATAAAATGAGATATGTGTTTATGTATATTAAAGATCATACTAATATGTGCCGTTGGTACCAGCTTGTGGCTATACTGAAAATTGACATTAAATACACATTTCTTGTTAGATTTCATATATTTTAGCGAAACGATAGACTTTTCATTGACTAGTGTGACGTCATCGCACGTTCAAATATGGCAAATTGTTTCCAAAATAGTAGTTGGTGTAAAGGTCTTATAAAATTAAGAAACAACGAATGCTATATGCTTCATTTATAATTTGCTTATTTTTAGGCCAATTTCTGCCCTTATCATTTAGAACGAAACGAATAAAAAACTTTTCTGTAGGATCCGTTTTCAGGAAATTTATTTACTAAAGAACAGTATTTTTAACAGTTATATACAGGTCATGGTAGGAGTCAGATAACCAGGGCTTTTTATTTTGTTTACTTGAACTTTTCCCCATTCTCTTTTTAACAAACTTTGTTGATTTAAGAGGAGTAACACATAATATTGAGTTCAAGTTTTTTACAGCAGTTTCATAGTCAGTTTTCCCATCACTCAAAAAGTTTGTGTGTCTCTTGTATATTCTGAATATTAGTATTATACCGACTAAATGCTCCCTCATCCCAAATGAATTTACCTGGTAGATGATCTAGATTTCCATTCATACCATTTTTATCTCCTTGAAAACAAGCAAGGATAGAACAGCTTATTGGACAATGGTCAGATAATGAAGTGAAATCATTTACTATAAAATTGCCAATTCCATGTAATAGATTACAGGAAACTAATGTGCAATCAACAACGCAGCGTCCATTGTAGGTTATGCATGTGCATTTCACACTAAGGTCTCCAACTGTTCTACCATTAAGTATTCTTTGTATAAGTCCATTGACAATTTACCACTTTTGTTTGTAGGCTTATTATCAAGATTATTTCTTGAAATATGGGAATAAATAGAGTAATCATTGTCAATTGGCCTAGGAAATTTAGCGTTGTCTGATATAAGTCAGGCACTGTGTTTTTGTAAGCATTGAAATCACATTGGATTACAATATCTCAAAGTTGGCTGTAGTGTTCAATGTTTCTAACCAGATGTGAATAAATTTCATGTATATCTTCTGTACAACCTGATGAGTTATCAGGTGAAAAATATACTACAGAAATAAAAACATCTCTGTTTAAGTTAAATAATTTGCTGTTCAGTTAAATCCATACAATATCACTATGACAACTAGACAAACTAGATAGACCTTTAGATATACAATTTTTGACATATACTGCAATACCATCAGAACCTCGCCTGGGTTTTCGATGTTTTTTCATAGTACTATTACAAATACAAGGAAACTATATATATTATTAACAGGTTTACCACTGTCATTTCACGTTTCTACAAAGCTAACAATATGCAATTTATTTACAAAGTTTTGAATGTATGTTCGTCAGTTTTTTCTTCAGTTAGACCTTGAATATTCCACATGCCGATATTGAGGTTATTATTAAAAGAACTTGTCTTTGACATTTTTATATTGAAATTCAAATAAATAATATAACCGTTAAGTTAAAAGGATAATTGTTCTTGGATAGTGCATGAATTTGTCAAATACTAACTTGCAATTAATGATAGCAAAATAAGTTTTGATGATTGAAATATCAAGAGAGAAAATAATTAAAGTACAATTCTCTGCTCTCTTTCGACATATTTAGTCTATTGTTTGGGACACTATAAAGATCCCTGTAAATGTGGAATTACCATATATACGTAAATATTATTGAAATGGCATATTCATTCATATTTATATTACTAATAGAAGAGTGCAAATTATACATACAATATTCATGATTATTGACAAGGAAAGAGAGGCAACTCTAGTACAATTTGTGTGAAGACTAATATTCAGTCTTTTCAATATGATTTCGTTTAAATGATAATGGATTAGTGTGCTATGGTTAAAGTATAAGGACAACAAAAGAAAAGAAAAAAAAACAAAACAAAAAAATCTAAGCAAAAGCAATTATTGATTAGATAAATGATATATAAAATTTGACAAAAAATAGAAAAGAAATGTCTGTCATTATGAAAATTATAAAATCAGATTCTAGTTATTTCATGTCAATTCAAGAAATATGCAATGATGCATAGTTATTCATATTCATAAAAAAAAGATACTAATTGCAGAGCAACCCTAGTTCCTGATTACAGAAAAAATACAACGAACAAGATAAAAAGCTATGAAAGTCTAAATCTGACAAATTACTATGTAATCATGATAATTGCAATCAACAGTAGTTATCAAAGCCTCTTTGGTTATTGTATGGATTCGCTTATTTTGCATCTTGCAATGGGTGACAATGATAATGTGGTGACCGACGAAGTGAAATTAATAAATAAATAAAAAATAAAGGCTCACCTGAACGGAATCAATTGAGCTTAACAAAAGTCGGATCCTGTCTCATCGCCATTAATGAGCCCCTCCACCTGCAATCCTCGATCTGCTACTCTCAGAGGACTAAACCTAGGTCCCAATTTGCTATATATAAGTCAATAGCAAATCACTTAGGTCTACATATTTCAGAGCCCTTATATAAAAAATAGTGGGCCCCTCAACCTGCAACCCTCGATCTGCCATTTTCAATGGTTGTTCTTAAGGGAGCCCAAGTAGTCGGGCTTGGCCCTCACTTGAGTCATTTACAAGTCGAAAATCACTAAATATATGCACATGGTCCAGTGCCCCATACACCGTAACAGAAATGTTGTTATGCATCATCAAGGGCCCAATGAAGGTCATTAGTGGGCTCATTCCTGAAACGAGGGGTTACTTCTGTATGAAGAATTGTATATCCACTACACGAAATTGTTATTCACATATTTACGAAAGCACGCATTTTATTTTGTTTGCCTTGCTCAAGGGACACCCTCATTTTTTTCCTCGTTTGGCTTGTGGTCCCCGGGGCGTCGACCCGGATGGCCCCCTCTCAGTGGCGTGGGTAAGGTCATTGTAAACTTTTGATGTGAGTTTATCCTGTAGCTTCAAACTAGGGGATCAGTTGAGCTTATATCGCTCATTTGGCCATTCATGCAAAGGACAACACGATTAGCTAGATTTTTATAGTGCTAGCTCACTGAAACATCCCTCGGTTAGACATGTCGCTCCACTTGGAGACATTATCATGATTCCGGACTATATCCAACCAGTTTTCGCCCATACCCCTAAATGATGCGTGATTGTTTTTGTTTGTCTTTGGTGGGATAATGGAAGACGAGAAATAAATGTTCCGTAATTGTCTCATTAGTGATTAATTTTGTTTTGTTAATGGGTAAATGTTCGTTTGCAAGTTAATACATAATGACAAGTCAAGCATATATACGTCCGTCTTCAAGACTATGCCAGTTCAATTGGTGTAACATGTTCCATTTCGAGTTGATAGATTTCACCTTTGTTATAATATAAACGTATTTATCAAAATGAAATGTAATGTGCACGTCACGTTTCTGGAATACTTTGGATGCACTCAGAACCAAAATAATTGAAGGCCAAATAACTCAAAAGCCTTTGGGAGCAAGAAAACGAAAGAATCTAAACAGGATAGGCAAAATCAATTGAGGTGACGATTAGGGATCTGAGACAGAGCAAGCCTACTGAAATGATGGTCTAATTAGTGGAACTGATGCTAATGTGTTGACGTTGTAAGCCAAACGTTTTAATGGATTTCGAGTAGACATTATTAACTAAATCTGTGAATTTTAAATCTCGTCAGGTTGTTCGGAGATGGAATTATGCTTCTATTGATTTAGATGGATGACCATGGAGACTGTAGCTAAACTTGGTCGAATTTCATTTCGAGTGACACACAGGACGATACATTTGTCTGGATGAAAACCAATTTCCATTTTTCTGTTCCATGTTTCCATATTGCAAGGTTTTGCTTGGATCTTGTTGCAAATTTTCTGGGTCGATAGTGTATTTTACATCCATATATGCAACGGAGTTGTCTGTGAATAGTCGTATGATAGAGATTAGCCCATCTTAAGTATCGTTTATGTAAAGCAGAAATAGATAAGGACATCAGACTGACCGTTGCAACACTCCATAATCAAATGCTACTCTTCCTGTTAACCTGTTCCTTTATAGAAGGCAGATTTCATACAGGTGTTTCTCAAGAAAAGCGGAAAGAAGCTAGCCCGTTCCGTTTTCACATTCCGCTATATAGATAATGTCCTATCACTAAGTTTGATGATATTGTTGATAGCGTCTATCCAATTGTGCGTAAGAAAAAGGATACCACAAATAACACTAGGACTGCTTCATACCTTGACATACACCAAACAATTGACAGTGGGGGACAGTCAAGAACGAACCTTTACAACAAAAACGGCGGTTTTAATTGTCCTAATAGGGGTTGCTGCTAAGAAGGAAGCCACCGAAGCAGTGGATCCCAGCGGTTAAGTTGAAGTCATTATTTCGAAACTTTTACCTGGTTAACCACTACGGAATATTTATGTCGCAATAAACACGGATACGTTCCGTTTGTCGTAATCACAATCTTGACCTTTCCTCATTCATGACTTATCATGTTCATATTGCAAAACTACATGTCTTAACGTACTTGGTTCTGTGTTGGTATGTAAGCTACGATTTTCAAATTTAAACGATGTTAGGTTCGTCTTTCCTCCTATTTGTTTTATCGTGAGTTCATATTTTATTAATGTTATTTGTGTTTATAATTTACGTATACTTGTGTACACCACGTCTTTCCTCCTATTTGTTTTATCGTGAGTTCATATTTTATTAATGTTATTTGTGTTTATAATTTACGCATACTTGTGTACACCACGTCTTTCCTCCTATTTGCTTTATCGTGAGTTCATGTTTTATTAATGTTATTTGTGTTTATAATTTACGTATACTGGTGTCCAACACGTCTTTCCTCTCATTTGCTTTATCGTGAGTTCATGTTTTATTAATGTTATTTGTGTTTATAATTTACGTATACTTGTGTCCAACACGTCTTTCCACCTATTTGTTTTGTCGTGAGTTCATGTTTTATTAATGTTATTTGTATTTATAATTTACGTATACTTGTGTCCAACACGTCTTTCCTCCTATTTGCTTCATCGTGAGTTCATGTTTTATTAATGTTATTTGTGTTTATAATTTACGCATACTTGTGTCCAACACGTCTTTCCTCCTATTTGCTTTATCGTGAGTTCATGTTTTATTAATGTTATTTGTATTTATAATTTACGTATACTTGTGTCCAACACGTCTTTCCTCCTATTTGTTTTGTCGTGAGTTCATGTTTTATTAATGTTATTTGTGTTTATAATTTACGCATAATTGTGTCCAACACGTCTTTCCTCCTATTTGCTTTATCGTGAGTTCATGTTTTATTAATGTTATTTGTGTTTATAATTTACGTATACTTGTGTACAACACGTCTTTCTTCCTATTTGCTTTATCGTGAGTTCATGTTTTATTAATGTTATTTGTATTTATAATTTACGTATACTTGTGTCCAACACGTCTTTCCTCCCAGTTGTTTTGTCGGGAGTTCATGTTTTATTAATGGTATTTGTATTTTTAATTTAAGTATGCTTGCATCCAACACGTATTTCATGTCAGGTGATGTTCGTTTCTTTTAACTGTGACCCGACGGGTGTCACATGTGGAACTGATCTGGTACTAAATTCAAGGAAAAGTAAAACAAGTGTTTGGTTAACCTAAATAATGATTAATGTAAGTACAACATTGTATGTGACCACACCGGACTTGACTAAATAAGTAACAAGGGAAATGTCGTCTTGGTAAAGTCCGTGTTTCTCATCTTTGTTAGCTTTCTTTGTTGAGGTGGGATTTTTTTCTCTCTCTCTGTTTTCTTCATCCGGTGTCTTGTACACCAGTGTCTGTTTGTCCATTATTACTTGCCTTTTTCGATTGTCTCTTGCGTTTATATCCATTGGCAATTCAGCCCTTTTTTTATCAAGCTAATTTTCATGTTCCACAGACATTGTAGTTTATAGAATAAATAAGAACGCATTGAAAGAAACGTAAATAGTACTGTATGGACTGTTTTTATCTTTCTTAATGGGGCAATCATATTATTTTGTGATAAATTCGACCGAGTATCTGACTTAATAATTTAAATGTTATTTATTTAGCAACTATATAGAGCTACATTTGTATCTATATACCTATGTTGTTAAGATACTACGGTTAGAGTATTTAGAATAGTGATCAATACAAACGTTTAATTCGTGTGTCAGTAAATCACGTGACCATTTGACTTCCTCTTCTAGAAATTCCCTAATTTGGTGATATATCGTCTGAAGGCATTATTGTCGGGTATTTGCATGTAATTTATGTTGTTTTATGTCATATTGATATTCTGATTGTCATATGTTCTCATTGTCTAGATATATCTATTTAAACATGATTAGTTTTATATTTGCAAATATGCCCCCGTCGGTTCAGAATACACTACTCACTACACAAACATTGGTATTAACTACACTGGAATTTTTAAAATTTCAATTAATATTGAAGAAATTTCTCTGTGTTGTTGCCTTTATACTCAAACCGACAGTGATAGGTAACTTAAAGTACCCCATTCCTCTCATGGACACCTAGTATGAATGATTTTTTATTCTGATATGCAATAAAGCATGATATTTATACAGCCAAATGACAAACTGAGTGATCAAAACAAATGAAGAACTATTGCCAGTATCTTTTAGTATTTGTTAGATGTTGTCAATTTTAAATTATTGATGTTGATATAATAAGCATTAGTGTATTCCTTGTGTGATATTAACAGAGTTGGTTTTACTGACATAATGCTATAATGTCAGAAATTAGACAAGCTCATAGACACGTCCGATGTGAGGCCAATGTGGTGCTTGAAGTAGAAGACATAATGTATGTGCCATGCTGAATGTATCTTAGACAAAAGACAATCTTTATTCTACGAACAGTTTGAAGATATCAAAGGGGGGTAATCATAATCAGTCAATTTAAGAACAACCAACACAACGGACAAAACAAACAAGACAAAGGGACAAACAATGATCTATAAAACACTACAAAGAAAACTAAAGATCGAGCAACACGAACTCCATTGAGGGTTAAGGCGCTCCAGAAGGGTATGCAGTTCCTTCTCCACCCGTCGCATTACTAAATTTACAAAGCCGGATTTAGTATTAAATAAGTTATTTTATATACAGTGTGGCATTTGTCATTAAAATTTTGGTTAATGGTGGCGATAGGTGTTTGCCTCCAAATACAATTCTCCAAATTTCTAATTGGAATATAGAAATGTTCTGTCGGTGTGGAATTGTTTTTAGTTTCATTCCAATTATATTATCTGTGTAAAATAAGACGGCATTAGAAAACAAAGTGTTAATTGGAAAGTCAATCTGATTTTAATTAAATAATTTAAGTTGTGAATAGAAATCACAGTGACTAAAGACAATTAATAGATGTTAATTTCTGTTTTAATACCAGTTATATATTACAGGATATCAACATCATGTCATGTGCTTCATCTTTCTGTGGTATATGTGATATCCGCCATATTTCTAAACCATCAGAAGTTTGTTGTCCAGATTGTGAAGAAGGTCTTTGCACAGAATGCATAGAACATCATAGTTTAGCGAAACCTTCCCGAAATCATACCACGATACCTATGGAGGAATATCAGAAATTGCCGTCGTTTGTGTTGGAAATTAAACAACAATGCGACGGACATCACGAAAAGTTCAATTTATACTGTAAAGAACATGAATGTCCGTGTTGTAGAGTTTGTATGGTGGAAAATTATAGTGACTGTAAGAATGTAACTATGATGGAAGCAATAATAACGAACGTGAAGACATCAACTATGTTCACTGAGACCGAGCATTTGATTAAAGAAATGATTGAAAATATTAGTAAAATTACCCAAAATAGAGACATCAACTCCAGTGCTGTTAAAGAACAGAAACAAATAATTGAGAATGAAATACATGAACTGAGGATAGAAATCAACACTCATCTTGACAAGTTACAAGAGGATCTGATGAAGGAATTGACTGAAGCAGAAAAACATGTAACCGAAGAAACATGTGAACTACTGGAATCTCTAGACAAGATACAGAAAGAACTCACAGAATACCAGACAAATGTAGTTAACATAAAAAAGTCTGCATCAGACCTACAAACATTTTTTGCCGTGAAGCAAATAGAGAAAGGCGTAAAAGCTAACGACATTTATTTGCATTTTCTAATTAACAGCGATAGCCTAATTCAAACCAAACTAGCATACAAGATAGACACCCGTCTGAATAACATAGCCGCCATCATTCAAAAGTTTGGCAAAATAGTTGTGGAATCAAAACCTTGTGAGACGAAATTAGTCAGAAAAAAAGAAAAACAAGCCCAGATGATGGTAGCCGACATATCACCACCCATGTCAGTTGAAAATATGCAGTTGAAACTGAATGAAAAAATAAACACCAAGGGCAGTTTCATCACTGACTGTTCTCTACTGCCAGATGGTATAATGGTATTGTCCTGTTGCAAAGCAAATACTGTCAGCTTTATCAACAAAGAAGGAGTAGAATTATTCCAGATAGGTAAAGATAAAACAGGATCATGTACTTATGATTCACTTTACATTAAAGATAACAACAGCATTGCTGTATCATCTGGAGGGGGAGATGATAGATGTATAACTATAATAGACATTGAGAGTCAGGAAGTCATTACAACTATCTCTATGGATACGGACATTTATGGCATGGCTGTTAGAGGTAGAGCACTATATTATTGTACAAGAAATAATGGACTAAGAATGTTAAATCTTAGTGATACATCGGTAAGTAATATCATCAATAGTAAGATGTCTTACGTCTGTTACGTAGCTACATCTGGTGGACAACTTTACTACACAGGCCATAATATACATACTGTGACATGCTGTGATTTACATGGCACAACACAATGGGAATTCAAAGATGACCGAGTTCTACAGTTTCCACGTGGTATATCTGTAGACAATGATGGGAACGTGTATGTTGTCGGACATTTTTCTAACAACGTCGTGGTTATCTCCCCTGATGGCAAACATCATAGACAACTATTGTCTTCCAAGGATAGTCTGATCAACCCGCGTGTACTTGATTATGACAGATCTACCAATAGGTTATTAGTTGTAAATAACAGCAGTACTGCTTTTCTGTTTGATGTTACAAAGGGACAGAAAATAGCTGAAAAATAGGCACCAATTTATAGAATGATTTTTATTTTAAAGAAATATATGTGACTTTTTAATATTATCTATACAGATGTATTTCAAGTTCATGTTATTAATTATCATATGGGTTATGGTTTTAACTCCACTTTCAACAATATTTCAGCTATATCGTGTCGGTCGGTTTTATTGGTACAGCAAACAGGTGTACCCGGAGAAAACCACTGACATACCGCAAGTCACTGACGAACTATCACATAATGCTGCATCGAGCACACTCGTTATGAGCAGTATTTGAACTCATATATAAAATGTCAACAAAAATTACTACTCAAAACCAAATAAAGCTGCTTTGGTCGGTTTATGGATGTTTACCGTAACTTCCAGTAATTGTTCAACCATTTTTAGCAACGATCTTCACTTCCAGCAAGCCCTTCAGCTATATTAGAAAAGACCTTTCCTCGAAAAAAGATAAACAAGCCCAGATGATGGTAGCTGACCTATCACCACCTATGTCAGTACAAAATATACAACTGAAACTGACAAAAAAGATAAACATTAAGGGGATAGGTATCACAGGATGCTCTTTACTGTCAGATGGTGGAATTGCATTGTCCTCTTGCAGTACGGATACTGTCAGCTTTATCAACAATGAAGGAGCTGAATTATTTCAGATAAGTAAAGATAAAACAGGATCATATGCTTATGACAATTGTCTCCATAGATACGGACATTTATGGCATGGCTGTTAGAGGTAAAGCAATATACTACTGTGCAGAGAATAATGGACTAAAGATGTTAAATCTTAGTGATTTTACTATAAGGGATATCATCAACAGAAATATGTCAGGTGTTTATTACATAGCTACATCTGGAGACAAACTTTACTACACAAACTGTGAAACACACACTGTGACATGTTGTGATTTACATGGTACAACACAATGGGAATTCAAAGATGAACGTCTTATACAGTATCCACTTGGTGTCTCTGTAGACAATGATGGGAATGTGTATGTCGTCGGTTATGATTCAAAAAACGTCGTGGTTATTTCCCCTGATGGACAACGTCATAGACAACTATGGTCTTCCAAGGATGGCTTGATAAAACCACTTGTCCTTGATTATGACAAATCTACCAATATGCTATTAGTTGTAAATTACAATAGTACTGCATTTCTGTTTGATGTTACAAGGAAACAGTAGGAAAAAATTAGAACATTATTTACCATTAAGCAGATAAAGAAATAGATACGACTTATTAATACTATTTATCCAACTTTATATCAAATTCATGTCATTAATTATAATATGGGTTATGAATTTTGCTGTTTATTCCCACTTTCAACAATATTTCAGATATATCGTAGATGTCAGTTTTATTGGTGGAGGAAACCGGAGTACCCGGAGAAAACCACTGACATGCCGCAATCCATTGGCATTCTTTATCACATAATGCTGTATCGACCTAACAACTCGTTGATTGCACAAATAGTTGTAAATCTAACTACCGTGCGATCACGATTGTCCCTCCTTAATCATAATAAACATATCTGTATTTAACTTGCTCATACATGTATGTTCAAACAAATATGCACATTTCTTTATCTTGTTCAGGGATTCTAGACACCATGAACAGTAACGTGTTCAGTGATTTCCGTATACACAAACAGCTTGGAAGCCAAACAATAAAAATCTAAAATGTCAAAAAAAAACCATCAAATAGAGCTTGGTTTATGGATGCTTACCGTCACTTTCAACAATTGTTCAGCTATTTGTAGTGACTCCCGCCGTCTTCACTAGCGCATGTTAACTTTCGGTTTGGTCTATGGATGTTTACCATCACTTCCAACTGTCCTTTTTGGAGGCCGGGTCAGACGTCATCGACCTTAATCCCTTGTCATCAAGTCGGCCTTGCCTAATGGATGTTAAGCTTAAATAGGAATGTTAATGTAAATAAATACAGTGACGAAAACCTGTTTATGCCCCACCCCCTTTTTTCACTGGGCACCATGCATTCAGATTACAT
>MJUT01057118.1:692554-703093 GCA_002080005.1 Gigantidas platifrons
GATTCAAAATTATGTTTTTGTTTTTTCTAATGATTAGTGTACTAATTATTTGCCCTTTAGGAATTTATCTCATCAAAAATGGTTAAAATGGATTTGAAATTTATTAAAACTAGCAATAAATCATTTTTTCATAGTATAAAATTACTTTTTAGTTGTTTTCAAATTATGTAGGTTTATTCTGTATCTGTATCATCCTATACAATTCTGTCACACTCCTGACAAAATAAGGAATAAAACAGAACTTGTTTAATAAAACTGACAAATATATACATAACAACTTATTTCATTTAAGGAAATAATGTCAAATTCTGAAGAAAAAAATTGCAATGAATTTCTCATTCTTTTCTTTAAAAAATGTAAATTATATGGGTTAATAATACTTGTAAATTACAAAAAAAGGGTGCACTCGACTCGCAGCCGCAAGTGATAAAGTTTACCAGTTGCTAGCCCATGGTCGGTGGTTCTCTCCGGGTACTCCGGCTTCCCCCACCACTAAAACTATGTCGCCATGATATAGCTGAAATATTGTTGAAAGTGGTGTTAAACACCAAAAATCAATCAATCATAAATTCGCATTTTTCCTTTGATGTTTTTATGCAGTAATCAACTTAAAAATAGTGAGCTTTTACAAACCATGGTCTAACATGAAGATCTTGATGTTATTCCATGATTATGACATCACATGAGAATAATAGTGAAGTTTCTATGGAAGTGGGAGGAGCTTACATGTAAGTCATGGTTTAATATAAAAATCTACATGTTATTCCATGGTTAACGCGGACGTCGAAGAGAACACCCTTTTGTAAATATGTAATTTCTGATACAAACCATATATACCATGGATCTTACTCATGAACTTATTTAAACCAACTCATCCTTCGGATTTGTTGGTTTAAATAAGTTAATTCGTAAGATCCATGGTATATATAATACTTCCAAGTCTTTTAAAACCTTTCACATATAAAAGCTAGTTTGCAGATGAACTTACAAATAATCCATTATCAATATGATAGCTGTTATCTAATATCTAATTTATTGAGCATTATAGTCACATGGATGAAATTTGTTTCATCAAATATTTGTCACACTCCTGACATTTCATCATAAATGAAATTTGAAACATTCAAAACATATATACAAATACAAAACTGAAAATGTTGAACTGAGTAAAACTGATATACATATATGTCATATCATTTATCATAAAATCTGTCATAAAGTCTAAAGTTTTTTTAAGGCAAGATGTGATTTCTCTCTCTTGGAATTTCATTAGAAGTCCTCTCCCAGGAAGAATGTCAGGGGTAGTAAGTTTTGATAGATTTTCTAAGGCCTGGCAACTTCACAATTAGTGTCCCCATGTTTCTCAATAATTTACTCTGCAAAAAAACTTCCTACTGCAATTGCAATCTACATTTAATGTGACATATTACTGTTGAATGAAAAATTATTGATAAATTTTCAAAAATGCTATATCAAAAGATTGAAAATGTTTTACGAAAGGCAAGATATATTAAAGTAAGTATTCTGTTTATCTAAAGCAACATACATCAATTTTTCATTAGAAAAAAAATCCATATTTTGACATGGTTTAAGAAAATATAACCCTTTATCATCACTTATTATGAGAAAGGTGTCTTGCAATATACAAAAATACAATTATTACTTATTGTTTATATGTAATTAAATTGAAAATATTGTGGAAGTTTGTAGAAGCATGGTTTATTTTTTTTTTTATTTAAAAGATATGCCTATTTAAAGTGTCACACTCCTGACATTAGTTATTTTGATTTCCTAGCTATGATATGTCATATATCAGAGTTATTTTCAACGTTTTTCTTTGATTGGGTTTGGAGCTTTTGGAAAATAAAGAAAATTGTGAACTATTAAAACATACAACATAGTACTATACAACTAAGATAAAATGTCACACTCCTGACATTTTTTGTGTCTCTCTTTATGCAAGCCCAATTTTACAACTATCATATTCATCCAGTCTAATACTACTAAATTATTATAACTAATGTTTTTTTACAACATATTTTGACTTTTCTGAACTAATTAGTCTCAATGATGAAAAACTATTAAGGTTTAATTTGACATTTGTACAATTTTCCAAGTTAAATTTATTCACGTACACTAATTTAAAAAATAGAATAATTTTTTGTCGCATAATCATAGGGTCACAAAACATCTAGATGTTTGAAGTAAAATGGTACGCAATTATAGAATACCATCTTTCTTTAATATATTTTTTATTTTATTTTTTTTATCATCAAGGTAAGTTAAGGCAATTTAAAGTTTGTCACGCTAAAACGTCACACTCCTGACAAATTTGACCAGTTTTTAGAGGATAACTTTTTAACCGAAAGAGCAATCTCCATGGGACTTTGCATGAAGATAACTGTTATCATTGTGCTTGTTTTAAGATGTTTACCTTTCTTTCATATCAATTAATATTCAAATTATTCTCTGAAAATGAAAAGTCTTCATTCTTTTGAAAATCACCCATATGATTATAATCTAACGATTATGAATTATGAAGTCTCCAAAACCGGCCACTGACAACAGGTTTAAAAAATAAATCAAAAGCTACCTTTGAAATCGAACAATGTTGAATTTTTGTGGTATTGTGGTGGCCATTTTGAAAATGGAGACCGGTAGAATTTTTTTTGTCTGGAATCAATTCAGGACATCATAATCTACCTACATATGAAATGTCTTTGAAATTGTACAATGTTGAATTTGTGTGGTATTGTGGTGGCCATTTTTAAAATGGCGACTGGTAGAAATTTTTCGATGTCAGGAATCAATTCGGGACATCATTATCTACGCACATATCAAATTTTGATGATATCGGAAAATGTTGAATTTGTTGCGGTATTGTGACTGCCATTTTGAAAATGGCGACCGGTAGAAATTTTTCAATGTCGGGAATCAATTCGGGACATCATAATCTACCCACATATCAAATATTGATGATATCGGACAATGTTGAATTTGTTGCTGTATTGTGACTGCCATTTTGAAAATGGCGACCGGTAGAAATTTTTCAATGTCGGGAATCAATTCGGGACATCATAATCTACCCACATATCAAATATTGATGATATCGGACAATGTTGAATTTGTTGCTGTATTGTGGCTGCCATTTTGAAAATGGCGACCGGTAGAAAATTTTCAAAGTTGGGAATCAATTTGGGACATCATTATCTACCCACATATTAAATTTTGATGATATCGGACAATGTTGAATTTTTACCGCCCATTTTTTATGCCGTGTTTTCAATCGTAACTACTCAGCCATTCTTGCTACCCTACAAATAACCTTGTATGCATTAGATGTATAAATCGCACTACTTTTCACATGTCAGTTACATGAATGTTTGATAAAGCTATATTTTAAACAATTTTCTATATTTCAATTATTTTCATGGATAAAAGGTAAAGTTTTAAGTATGTCTTCCATATTGGATTTTCGTTGACTATATTTTTGTCCGGCTTAACTTCCGGCAAACAATTTAAGAAGAATTTCTACTATCTACATACAAGGTTATTTGTAGGATAGCGAGAATGGTCGAGTAGTTACGGTTGGCCATGTTTTGACAGCCATTTTGAAAATGGCAGACATCTTGAAAATTTTGAAAATGCAGAATTGCTCCTCTAATGGTGACCTATCACTATGTCAAATTTTATGTCTCTATCATTATCCATTTAGAAGTTATCAACATTAATGTACCAAATTTCAACTTTCCCATAGGATTTTATAGTAATCCCCAGCAACCCCTTTGAACCCCTCAAAATATGACTTTGGCCCTCTTTACCACAAAGCTGAAAACTTTAGGACCACCTAGAAACATATATCTATAACTCCACCAAGTGTCATGAAATTCTGTCCAGTAGTTCCTGAGATCTGCCGTGGACAAGTTCATATGCAAAAGAAGGAAAGGAGAATAATAATAATAATAATAATAAGAAACGGAGCAAAAACAATAAGACTCCAAACGTTGTTTGGGAGACTGAATAACGTGTGATATTTACATTTTAAACTGGAAGTCTTCATATGACGTCACGTTGTTTATGTGCCAAAGTCGTTCAACAATATTTCCTGGAATTTTAATTTTTGTGATTTTTAGTCCCAGGGATATGCAAGAATCCATGTTTATGTTCAGTATTGCACTAGAATAGACAGTAAAATCAATTTGCGACCATCAAATCTCCAATTGATGCCGTGAATTTTCAAATACAATACAGTTATCTCTTATATAGGGCGTCAGCATCAAAATCGTAGTCGGAAATATCTGGGTCAGCCATTTTGTTTACAAACAAGTGCATTCGGCATAGGAATATAGCATTCGTTCAGGCACGTCAACTGCAGATTTGTCAGCCCTCGATAGCCAATGAAAATATGTGTTACATTATAATTGTATTAGAATATAGAATTTCACTTGTGAAGCCAAGTTATGTAATGGTTTTTTTGTGATTTTTGACTTGCCATGACATTCTAATGAAATTTCACCATGCAATTTTCTTATATTATATATTGACTAAATGCTCTACAGGATAAACAGATATACAGCATGTGGACAAATGTGATTCCGTTTCCACCATCTTCCCTATATATTTCATATATAACCATTTATTTTCATAACATACTCATGAAGTCATTCCTTATCTGATTTTCATGAAATTTTCAGCATTAAATGCAGAAATAAATAGTTTCTTCTTCATATAAATTACAAATAATTTTATTTCTACTTTCTCTTAAGAATTGATTTAAAAACAAAGTTTAATTTTTTCACCAAATCTTACTATATATTCATATAAAATTGTGACGTCAAGAATTTACGTTTGTGTTTAAATCATAAATAAAAGTTCAAAAAAATTACATATATTAAGATAAACTCTAATTAATTTTGTTTTTAAAGGTGAAAATTTCATGAAAATTGGCAGAAACGGAATCACTTTTGTCCACATACTGTATGTATATATAGACAATAACAGTGTATTGACTTGACATAATACGGATGAGGCTTAGAATCGGGGAAAATGCATATATCAAATTTTATGTCAAGTCAATGCCTGTTATTGTCTTTATACTGCAATCATTAGTGACATTAATGGATATTACTACCAACATTCAAATTATTTAAAAAGTTAGTTACCCCCAAGACTGATTTCCTAAATGTTATAAACGGTCTTGTAAATATACTGTCAATGCATTTTGACTGCTCAAATAGAACGATTGCAGTATAAATATATTTATATAAGCAATGTCTTGTAATAAAAAAAGTTATTTGCATTAGTGAGTGATTGTTGTATAACGCCAACTCGGCAATTTTTCAGCAATATCATGGTGAGAACGATTTAATTTTCCATGAGATGATGATGAGGTCCGCTCTGTACTAAACCAACATGATGAGTTGTATCTTTACAGTGGTAGCTCACAGAAACGACAGTCCGCGGATAGACATGTCGCCCCCAAAATAGACACATTATCATGATTCCAAGCCAACCAGTCCTTGCTCTTTCTCCTTAATGCTGCATCCTTAGCGGAAAAGCAACAAATATCAATTTATACCTTTTGGTTCTCATTTGCATCCTTCTTCATATTGTACAAGTTTCAGGCTGTTTGGAAGAGGAGGAGGAGGAGGGTGGGTGGGCTTGTCTTTATGTGTTTATATTGTTTAATGTCACATTCAACAATATGTCAGTCATATTGTGGTGGTCAGTTCTATTGGTGGAAGAAATCGGGAGTACAGGGAGTAAACCACTGACTTGCTGCATATCACTGTAAATTTTATCACATAATATTGCATCGAGTACACCGTAAAGCTACATTATATTGGCTATTGAAATTTACAGTTTCTCCTCTCTCAGGATTGATTTTTATTTTTGGTGTTTTAACGCCACTTTCAACAATATTTCAGCTATCAGACATGGCGACCAGTTTTAGTGGTGGAGGAAGCCGGAGTACCTGGAGAGAACCACTGACCATGGGCAAGCAACTGGTAAACTTTATCACTTGCAGCTGCGAGTCGAGTGCACTCTTTTTTTTTGTAATTCACAAAGCCGGGCGAACCCACGCCATATTGGTAATAGGCTTGTATGAGTTGTTAGATCCAGTGACCTAACTCATTGAGCCACATGGCCCCCCCCCCTCTATCAGGAGGACGTAACCTGAGTTGATTTAAGCCCTTTGATTTTCTTGCTCCCAAAGACTTTTAATTTATTTGATTTTTAATCTTTTGACTATGAGTGCACATGACGAAAGTTATCATAGCAGTTTGTCAAGCACTTTTTGGCTGCAAAAATTAGGAAATCAGGAGGGTTTTTAGTTAAAAATCAGGAGATTATACAAAAAAACAAAAAAATGGCTGCCTTCCTCCCCTCTAAGTAAGAGCTTTCAGGCCATAGTATATAAATTTAAGCATGGTGTTTTTCATTCCAGATGAAGGTCATTATCAGAATGTCAGAATGTAATTGGCAGGCTAAAAGGTCTTAAGTAGGCTGTTTTCCTAACCTCCTATCATTGATAAGATGCTTTATACTAAAATAATTTCAACATATTATTGGGGTTTTTTTTTTTGTGGGGAAAAAGTTCAAAATCAGGAGTTATCAGGAGTTATCTAACAAATTCAGGAAAAAATCAGGAACAGCTCAAAATCAAGAAAAATCAGGAAAATCAGGAGTCACTCGACAGACTGCCATAGAAAGAAACGTGTCGTGCTGACTAAATTAGAAATCTTAGATTTTATTTTAAGATATCTATACTATAGTACAGATGATTTAACAACATTTGACTTTTTATTGGACGACACTTGATTACAGACAGAAGTCGTTATTTTGACACGTTTTCCGTGTCTGAGCTACGACAAATGAGACACATCTATAAATAATTTATACATTTTTCTTTTGATCATGCCGAGAAATATCATCAGTAACAATGCACTGTAACTTCGATGCTAATTATTATTGTCAGGGTGTCGCTATACATGTATTTACCTGTATCTTCACCAGATTCTGTTTGTTGTTTATAAGCTTTGCACCGTGGAGATGAGAAGGGAGTATAAGCAGGAGAATGCATTATTACTGATCCTGTAGGGCTGAATGGTATCTCGTTTGTGTTGCAAACATTGGAAATTTCATAATGATCTGCAATGAAAAAAAAACAAGATGAACTGTGAGCTAATGCTCACTTATGATACCCTCGCTCTTCAGCAAACAGGAAGTAGGAATGTGACGGGTCCAAAAACGTTTCCCAAGATATAGGGTACCTATATGAAGCTTGTGACCAAATATCAATAAACCTACGCAGTATCCATGACCATAACACTCGACATTCCGCAATAATTCCACCGGTCAGAACACGCACATCTTTATATTCAAATTACTTCTTACCACAAACCGTCTGTTCATGGAATCTTCTCCCGGAAACTGTTAAAAACTGCACTTCACTATCTTCATTTTAAGTCACACCTTAGAACACGCTTTATTAAGCATCCATTCTATTATTATGTTGGTTCTCGTCTTGGACAAATTCTCCACGCAAGATTGAGAATGGAGTGTAGCTCATTGAACTCACATTTGTACCAGAAAAATATTGTAGATTCACCTAGCTGTGTTTGTGGTTCGATAGAAACATCTGAACATTTTTTATTTCATTGTCCTCGCTATAATATCTCCAGACAACGTTATATAAACTCCCTGCACCTTCCTATACAACTAAATCTCGACATCTTACTATTAGGATCTAATGAACTAACAGCTCATCTAAACTCTGAGATCTTCTTAACAGTTCAAACATTTATTCTGAGTAGTAAAAGATTCACCTCTTAATCTTCACCTGCACGAAAGCTAGCTCAAACGCACCCAATTTCCTTTCTTCTCTTTACACAAATTCAATTATAATATAGTAGTGTACGTAATTGTCCTATCTTTCGAAACAAATCATAAAGTATAATGTATAATTTACCTTTGGGAAACGAATTTATATAAGCTCAATAGCTTGTTTTCGGATCCCTTTAATTAATTCAATTTCAGTTGTATTTGTCACACTATGTATGTAATTTATGATATTGTCTTAATTAATAAAATATGTTTACACTAAATATCAGATTTCTGCCATCAATATATTTTAACACTATAGTATAGTTGTGGGCCATAACACTTTATTTCATGAGTGACACTTTCATATATTAACACTAGAGTTGTGGGCCATTATACATTTATTGCATGCTGGTGAGGGAAATATGAAAATTTATTCGCCCAAGAGTATCATATGATACTCGAGGGTGAATACATTTTCATATTTCCTGTACCCGCATGCTATAAATGTTTTATTATACCGAATGAAACCAAGAAAACACATATATGTAAAATACTGCTGGCAAACATATTCCATTGGAACGTTGTCTCAGATATTTAAAAACCACATAGTAGCCTGCAAATGATGCGTTCCGAGTGCCTCCGACGTTTTCTTGTCAAAGAACGATAACTCTGGCGGGAAAACCTGCGAGGCTTCCGAAGTGGTGGAATATGATATTTATTTCACGGAATATGATTTTTGTCCTGTGTGATCACGTGCTCTGATTTATACCCATTGTCCAATCAAATTAATCTATTTACGGTAATTCATATATGAGGTATAATAATACAGTTTATTTCATAAGTGACACTTTCATATATTAACACTATAGTTGTGGGCCATAAAACAAAAATATTCTACAAACGGACAAAATTTGAGTCTACAAACAGATGACGCTTATTACAACCAAAGCACCCCCCCCCCCCCCCCCCCCCCTGCCCCTTTTCAACTTCATGCTGAGAGAGTATGATACAGCCCTTGAAATGAAAATTTGAATTTACTAGTCTAAATCAAATTATTGAATTTATTTATATATAGTTCTAAACAAAAACTGAAAAATTTACTGGTCCCAACAAAGTTTTATTGGTCTTGGGCCAGAGGACACGTGCAGAATTTGTACAAAAATCAATTACTCACATAAAAATAATAAATCTACATAGTCAACAAACAGATGACACATTACAATCAGTGCAACCTCCTTTTTTCCAACTACATACTGGGAGTACAAATATCTATTACTCACAAACAATAAATTAATATGGACAATCTACAAACATGATATATTACAACCAGTGAAACAGAATGTAAGCAACAGCTAAGAACTATGAAATAATATATGCAGATACAAGATATTGCACACTTTAAATCTGGGCTATAGTTTTACTCTCACAGAACTGTACATTACTCAACGGCCTAAATGTGATATTGCACGGTTTTCCGAGTTAAACAATCTCATGTTTTGCGTCCGACTGTTCAACAGTTTAACTCGGAAAACCGTTGTATAAATATTACCTACAGAATCTACAAACCTTCTAAAAAGTGTTGAAACATTTCTGATATACTATTCATCTGTTCTGACAGAACATTGACAGGTTTGTGGTTTAGAAAGTTAACACCAAGCTGAGATCCAATACATGTCGTCGTCTTCTGCGTCAAATTTACTGTCATAAACATCATTTCTTCTCCACTCCCAGCTAACTTTTTACACTGAAAAGATTCATAACAAAAAATGATATTCTCTTGTGAACAGTCATTTTAAAAACATCATTTCTTCACCAGTCAGCTAATCTCCTGTGTGATGCCCCTCTGTTTTCAGATTTTAGCTACAACACAGGTATTCAATTTATACAGGTTAAATCGACAACGATTTCCTAGTGGGACTTTATTTAAAGTTCTGTTTATACAACAATCTTCGCTTGTTTTCTTCATTTTTTTTCTAACTTCCAACATTCATAGAATCATAATGCAAAATAAAATATTAAGTAAAGTATTTTTCTCTATGTTCTATAGAGAACAATGCTTCACTTAATATTTTATACCAATTTGTTTTGCATTCTGTAAAATTTATCAATTCAAATGCAAGGAAGTATATTTTTAGTTTAGATAAGAAGTGAAAGAGAGAAAGACAGATTTGTAATATAAAAGAAATTATCCGATATTCTAACATGACCTCCTTCTGTCGCTTTGTTAACAAACAAGTGAGTTATCCATTCGGTATAATCTCATTAGCACATGTGCCAGTGAATGTGACTAACTTTTTCATTGGCAGCATAAATTGTGTGCAACATTTTCCGCAAACGTAAATATAACTTACCTTCTTCCAATCAAAGCAATCTACTGTATTTGTATTCTTAGACATATCAGAATCAAAATAAATTATTAGGGGTGTGGAAATATCTGATCTGAGCACTTGTCTCTGGGCAAGTCAAAATGAAAATTTTACTTGTCCGAAAAAAAAGTCACTTGCCCAGACTTTTTTGTTGAATTGGTATTATTCCTTACATATTATTAATTTATTGAGTTGATTTGTTAATCATTTAACTTATTTCCTTCTGTCGACTACTTTACCTACAACAATTTTTAAAGGTTTGAGTCTGACCTTTGGTCCGCTAATTGTGGGTATTTTCTACAAAGAATGCAAAAGCTAATTTTATTGTCTAAAGTTTCCTTGTAAT
>MJUT01057118.1:719784-732325 GCA_002080005.1 Gigantidas platifrons
CCAATTGAATGTCAATCACTCGACATTTTATAACAAAATGTAGACATATCTGTCTATTTAAAAGCATGTTTCTTTGAAGTGTACTAATTGTGTTTTGTCCAACGTCGGACCGTAAAGCTGTAATTTTATTGTTATACCCCCACTCATAGAGAGGGGCTATATTGCAATCACCTTGTCCGTCCGTCCGTTCACACTTTCGTAACAGGTATCTCAGCTTCTACTGGAAGAAATGATTTTATATTTGATATATGGCTTTGGCATGGTGACCCGCACATCTACTTCCTGTTTACAGTGCGACTTAGAATTTTTCATGTTTGCCGTAATGAACACTTTCGTAATACTTTTCGTCCTTTATTTCAAAAACTATAAGAGATAGATGTTAAGTCTAAACTGAAAACATGTTCAGCTTGTCAAGATCTACATGCCCTGCAATTTTGAAGTAAATCTTATTACACGTCTAGGAGTTATTGCCCTTTTTTCAGCATTTTTAGCTTACCTGGCCCAAAGACATTATCTTTTATTAATAAATATAGAAAACAGTTAAGATAATGATTATCTCCCTTTGAAATTTGCTTCAGTATCATTCTATTGTCAGGTGAGCGATACAGGCTCAGTGGGCTGAGCCTCTAGTTATCTAACGGTTTCGTTTATTTCTGAGGATTAAATATGCAATGACCGACGGCTGAAGAAGGGAAGAATTAATTATTTCTTTATGTTAAAGCATTACGATTCACAGTAGGAATAATAAATAAAAGTTTAATAATTCCAACGGAGTATTTGAGGCCGACTTAGCTTTGGTCCAAATGACATTGATAACATCGAGTCCGACGAAGCGGCAGAAATCAATATTGAACTTCTGTCCAAAATAAGAATATAGAAAAGGCAAGCAAATTAACAAGTATATTCTTTTAAATGTGCATTTAATATGATAATATAAGCTTTAAGATAAGAAATTCATAATGATGCTATTTTAATTATTCAAAAAATGCAAAGAATCTGAATGCTGATGATATAACTTCATACTATGTCAAGGAAATGAAGCAAACACCAATATTATCAAATCTTTATTTTCAATAGTACATAATCATAGGGGAAGTCCATATTTCTTTTCTGAATGATCAAGTTTATTTCTACTGCCTACCAAACTTGTACATTTATCTTTGACCTGAAAAATTGCAGAACCATGTGACATCTTTCTCACAAATAACAATGGAAAATGACTGATGGTTGTTAATCTTGCCAAATCATTCTCAATGAAAAAATGTTCATTGGTCAAGAAGATTTTTTAAAGTTAGAAAACACCCTAAAAAACAATTCAAAATTCACCAAATGAAAAATAGGCTGGGGTGCTTCCACCTGCACCCTTACCAGGGCTTTTCACTGAACCCACAAGTACTGGGGGCCTTCTGACTCTCGGCTGAATTTTCTCTCCGTCTATAATTCTAAAATCTCCCCTTATCAAAATTTGTAGTGAAAACACTGAACTTACGATTGTGAGTATTATTGCTGTCACTTTTTAACCGCGATAGAAGGTGGGGTTGGGGTGCCTTAAGATGCAATTTAACCCACCAATTCACTGGTTTAGAAATACCTGTGCCAAGGCAGGGACATTGTGGTTTCTAAACATCCTGGTATTGAATCTCGACTTTTTCAGATTTTTAATGATTGATTGTGTTTTTAACTTCGGACTAATAGTCACTATTGCCTTGGTGTTCGGTAAATTTGTTATTACTCTTACTCAATTAGATTTTAATACAATTTTATAAGCAGACCTTAATTTCAGATTTTTAATGATTGATTGTGTTTTTAACTTGGGACTAATAGTCACTATTGCCTTGGTGTTCGGTAAATTTGTTATTACTCTTAATCAACTAGATTTTAATACAATTTTATAAGCAGACCTTAATTCGGTGGATATCATCTAAAACTTTAGCTCTTAGGCCAATCCAGATCAATCACTTGATCTTTGGATATTTTTTTTTCATAAAAAAGGAGCGAGGAAACGAAATTTTATTTTATTTATTTTCAGTATATTTTTTTAACAATGTACTAAAGTATTTTTGGAGGCGATAGAAACAGCACAACCATAAACAAGCGAGCGACATTTTTATTATTTACGCAATAACAGTAAAGNAAACCACTGGGCCAATTGCAACCAAACTTTGGTGGAATGGTCCTTGGATGGTCCCCTTCCAAAATTGTGTCCAGTGATCCCGACTTCCAACCAAGATTGCCACCAAGCTTAAAATAGAAAAAAGGGGGGATGAAATTTAAAAAAAAGTCTTCTCCTCTGAAACTACTGTGCCAATCTCAACCAAACTTTGCTGAAATGATCCTTGGGTGGTTCACTTCCAAAATCGTGTCCGGCATTTCAGACCTCTGACGAAGATGGCTCCCGCAGCCGAACTTATAGCTTAACATAGCTAGGACCCTATCGGAAATTCACATAAAAATCTTCTCCTCAGAAACCACTGGGCCAATTGCAACCGAACTTTGGTGGAATGATCCTTGGATGGCCCCCTTCCAAAATTGCGTCTGGTGATTCCGACTTCCGACCAAGATGGCCACTAAGCTAAAAATAGAAAAAAAGGGGATGAAATTGAAAAAAAATCTTCTCCTCTGAAACTACTGAGCCAATCTCAACCAAACTTTGCTGAAATGATCCTTGGGTGGTCCCCTTCCAAAATTGTGTCTGACATTTAAGACCTCCGACCAAGATGGCCACCACAGCCGAACTTAATTTAACATAGGACCCTATGGGAAATTCCCATACAAATCTTCTTGTCTGAAACCATTAGCTCAATTGGAACCAAACTTTGATAAAATAGTCATTGGATGGTTCTCTTCCAAAATTGTGTCCGGCAGTCATGCTCTCCCACCAAGATGGCCACCACAGTGCAGTTGTGTTGTTATTGAAAGCAGCTTTGATCCAGGTGAATGATTACAGGCTCCTGGGAGCCTCTGGTTTGTAATATACAAAGCTGAATGCAAACCCACGCTGTATTGGTGATAGGCTTTGTATGAGTTGCTAGATCCAACGACCTAACTCATTGCACCACCCGGGCACCATAAAATTGACATAGACTCATCAAGGTTATGGAGGTTAGCATGAGGGAAGCCAGTTAGACTCCAAAACTCTATATGTCTGATCATAATAAATTACAATTATGAGTGATTTAGCACTGAAAGCTAAAGCATCAACTACATTTGCATTTAACAAAAGATATATTCTGTTAACTCAGTCTCATTTCGAATAATTGAAAATCAAATCAGTGACAGGCATCTGATAATTCGGTTAATACATTTTTATTTCCCAGGCGATTCCGAATACTAATTATTTTATTCTAATAGGTATTTTGTTGAGCGAGTGAGTGAATAATTTTTGTTTAATGCCCAATGAGCAATTTTATGTCTATATCATGACAAGAATGTCTGCGTTGTACTTAAGACCAATTGCTTAGCTTGAATATTTCTAGTGCTAGGTCACTGAAACAACAGTTGATGGGTAGGCATGTCAACCCACTCTGACACATTATCTAAATTCTGAGCCAACCAGTTTTTCCTTTTACTCCTTAATACTGCATGCTTAGCAGAGATGCAGCAAATACCAATTTTATTATCATTAGTTTTATCGACAGAGGCTCGAACACACGATTTACCGCACTCGAGGTGAGCACGCTAGCACATTACCAATGCAGTTGCTATTTTGTTGAAGAACTTTCTGGTTTTCTAAATGCATCTAATCTGTTCAAATAATAGATATCTCATGAAATCAAAGCACTCCCATTCAAGGTAAATAATTTGAAGAAAACAATACATTAGGAACAAGACACTTGGCTAGGGGTCATGCTGAAATTTTCATTATTTTCACCCCACTGTACGATGATCCAACAAATATTTTATTTTAATTCGACTGAATTCAACTAACATGCTAAAATGTGTGTGAAAATTATTGTTACAGAAAAATATGGCAATTCTCCAAATAAGAATTCCGAGTGGAAGATGATTTCTAAAAGATATAAGACAGGTGTGAGTTTACCTAATTTGGGTGGCCAAGTGTTTGGAACCTCACTTAAATTCATGGGAGAAAAACTGACTGATGAAACGATTATGCATGTAGAAACAAAGGGAAACAACTTTCAACTACAGGTCAAAGGTCAAGACACTGATGTTAATTGTAGCAATAACCTGGAAAAAAATTCTGTACAAACTCAAAGAAAATTGAAAACGATCAGAAGAGCTGTCAGTATTTTGCCAGAGAAAAGTGTAATTAAAACCAATTCTATTGCAATCCTAGGAAATTCTTTGCCGGAGAATATTGCAATTGAAGGAAATTCCTTGCCAGAGAATATTGCAATTGAAGGAAATTCTTTGCCAGAAAATATTGCAATTGAAAGAAATTCTTTACCAGAGAATATTGTAATTGAAGGAAATTCTGTGCCAGATAATATAGCAATAGAATGGAATTCTTTGACAGAGAATATTGCAATCATAGGAAATTCTTTGTCAGAGAATATTGCAATCGAAGAAGATTCTATGCCAAAAAATACTGCAATTAAAGGGAATTCTTTTCCAGAGAATATTACAATTGAAAAGAATTCAATGCCAGAAAATATTGGTTTCGTAGGAAATTCTTTGCCAGAGAATATTGCAATCAAAAGAAATTCTTTGCCAGAAAATATTGCAATCGTAGGAAATTCTTTGTCAGATAATATTGCAATTGAAGAAAATTCTTTGTCAGAGAATGTTGCAATCCTAGGAAATTCTTTGCCAGAAAATATTGCAATCATAGGAAATTCTTTGCCAGAGAATATTGCAATCAAAAGAAATTCTTTGCCAGAAATTATTGCAATCGAAGGCAATTCTTTGCCAGAGAAAAGTGATTTAAAACACAAATATTTGTATGACGCTAATGATAACAGTGTAAATTTACGGAAGTCGTCAAGATTGAAATCTAAAGCTAGAAAAATACAGAAATCTGAGAATGAAAATAGACCTCAGTTTGAAGATCTTGATATCTTAGACGAAGAAGACGATGTAAAGGATCAAGATTTGTCTTTTCAAAAAATATTCAATAAAAATGAAAATTGTGAATCAAATTTTGCAGGTGAAAGAATTTGCCAGTCAAAAAATAGACGGAAAAAACAAATCGATAAAAATCATAACTGCCCAGTGTGTCATGCGAGTTTTTCTACGATTAAAATACTAGAGAGACATGTTAAGCGAATCCATAAAAAGCATTTATTTTGTGGTTTTTGTCAATCTGTTTTCACATCGAAATCTGATTTCGTGGAACATAGAATGAAAGGTCAGTGTTTGATAAATACAGAAACTAAATTTGTATGTAACAAATGTGGCATTTATTTCAACAGTACCAAATCAATGTATCGACATAATATGATCGTTCATCGTATGAAAGTTAGCATCTGTCGATTTTGTGGTCATTATTTTGAGAACCGGACGGACCTCCATGACCATTTGGAAGTCGCACATAAAAAATCATTTCCATGTCCGATATGTCAGGAAAAATTTGAAGTAAGGTCCAGACTTGACAATCACTTGAAGACTAGTCATCATGATATAGTTTTAAATTGTTCTCAGTGTTCGTCGATATTTTTAACGGAAAAACATCTTCAGGGACACCTAAAGGGGCATACTAACAATGTTTTATACACCTGTGACAGGTGTGGGAAAGTATTCAAACTGAAAATTTTACTAGATAATCATATGGCGTGTCATAACTCCGATCGTCCATACCAGTGCGAATCATGCGGTGTTTGCTTTAAGTTACCATCAACTTTACACGCCCATAAACGAACACATATTCAAAATAAGACGTACAAGTGTATGTCATGTGACAAAGAATTTAGGTCATCTGACGGAATAAAAAACCATCAAATTAAATATCACATGACCAAGGATGAATTAAAATCGTACAAAAAGAAAATTTACACGTGTGGGCATTGTGGGAAAATGACAGGTCAGAAACATGTGCATGTTCGTCATGTTCGTTCGCATACTGGGGAGAAACCATTCGTTTGCAGCGATTGTGAAAAGGCATTCGCGACTCAATCGGCACTCAATGTACATCGAAAGAAACATGGCAGTAAATTAAAGACATGTGACATGTGCAAATTGGATTTCTGGGAAAATTCAAAATATAGACGTCATTTAAATTCCAAGAAACACAAAGCACAGTTGACCAGGTTAAAATCTGTGAACGATACTGCGTATCAGAACTCTGGCGCGGACCATGGCTGTCAAGATTCTGTCATCGTTATCAAGTGATACCCTCCATCTTGCATTAAATAATCTTTAAATTTCATGAAATTTGAAGGTTTGTAAAAAAAATTCATGGCAGCAATATTACTTCATGGAGAATTTAATCACATTTGAATTGATGGTTGGTTGGTTTGTTGGTGTTTAATGCCACTTTCAATAATATTTCAGTTATATCATGTCCGTCAGTTTTATTGGTGGAGGAAACTGGAGGAAACGGAGAAAACCACTGACCTGTCACAAGTCACTGACAAACTTTATCACATAATGTTGTATCATGTACACCTCGCCTGAGGGGGGTTTCAACTCACAAAATTAGTGGTGATAGGCACCGATTGCACAGGTAGTTGTAAATCCAACTACTATACGATCACGACTATGACAGCCCCTAAAATGAATTTCATGAAATTTCCAACTATTGTAAAAAAAAAAAACATGACAGTAAAATTGATTCATGGGGTATTTGATAACATTTAATTTCATGGAGCATGATCAGCTATATCATGGCGACCAGTTTTAGTGGCAGAGGAAGCCGGAGTACCTGGAGAGAACAACCGAACATGGGCAACCAACTGGTAAACGTCATCATTTGTGGCTGCGAGTCAAGTTTTTGTATTTTTCAATTTTGAAAATATCAATAATCATGAGTACTTAATACATCATTATGAGATAAAAGTAAGTGTGTCAGTGACTTGCAACAGGTTGGTGGTTTTCTCTGGCTACAATGTACCTCCGTTTCCTCCACCAATAAAACTGAGCACTATGATATATTCATGTACAACTGAATTAGTGTTTCCTTTTGTCTGTTTTCTTTTGGCCATTGTGTTGTCTGACTTTTTTCAATTTACAGATTCTGATTACCCCTTTGGTATCTTCTTACGTGTAATAGTAGAATCTTATATGTTGAAGTAGGGATAACTAAACTTTGAATGAGTTATCTGGGCATTATTTCTGACTGGACATATTTTCACATCAAGTTACCCAAGCTTGTACATGTTGTAAGGACTTATATTTATAGTTTAACAGAAACGTGACGGTTGTCACATGTGGAGCAGGAACTGCTAACGCTTCCGGAACACCAAAGTTCACCCCCCGGTTTTTATTGGGGTTGGTGTTGCTTCATCTTTAGTTTTCTGCGTAGTGTTTGCAGATCCTTGTTTGTCCTTTTCGTTTTGTCTTTTTTTCTTTGTGTTGTTTGTCCTTCTTTGATTTACAGGTTCTGTTTACCTCTTTGGCATCTTCAAAGTCTTATATGAGTGGTACCAAGTCAACAGCTTGACTTAAAAAAAATCTCATTATAATGCCTACATGTATATTTTCTTTTGTAACGATGACCATCTTTAATTTGTTCAATCGCCTCAAAAGGGCCCGGGTGGCTCAATGAGTTAGGTAGTTTGATTACCTAACAACTGATACAAGACTATCACCAATACGGAGTGGGTTCGCGCCCGGCTTTGTAAATTATAAAAAAGGGTGCACTTGACTCACAGCCGCAAATGATAAAATTTACCAGTTGCTTGCCCATGGTTGGTGGTTCTCTCCGGGTACTTCGGCTTCCACCACACCTAAAACTGGTCGCCATGATATGGCTGAAATATTGTTGAAAGTGGGGTTCAACACCAAAAATCAAAATTGATATTGAGACATTTGTGCCTCCGACATTTGTTCTATGCTCTGTGCCACATCTTGAATACCATGTGAAAGAGATAATGTTTGTTTGAAGGTCTTTAACAGCACTTTCAACAATATTTCAGTTATATCGTGGCGGTCAGTTTTATGGTGGAGGAACCGGAGAAACCCACAGACCTGTCGCAAGTCACTGACAAACTTTGTCACATAATATTGTAAACCTCGCCCTGATCGAGATTCGAACTCACAACAATAGTGGTGATAGGCACGGATTGCATATAGTTGTAAATCCAGCTACCATACGATCACAGCCACGACGACCGTGTGAAAGAGATAAAGTGCATGCAAATAATGTTCCCCATTTTCTGACATGCCATGCCAAATGACATCCTACATTGTGAACATTTAAACCACAACGACTCGATCCATATAAAACTCATTTAAAAATTACTCAGTCAGGGGCATAGCTACCGTAAGTCACTTTAGGCATGTGCCTACACATATTTTTTTCCCAAAATTTTTTTTAAGGGACTGACCATTTAACTGCCAGGGGGGTTATGGTTTTTTCTAAAAAAAAATATTCTGATTCCCAATGTGGCTGAAAAAAATATTCTGATTTTGGTGGAGGAAAAAAAATGATCTGATTCCGAGTTTTTGTCATATAATCTAATGTTATATTCTGGAAAAAAATTTCACGCTTTGCGCGACAAAAAAAATTAATATTCTAAGTCTCGTCTTGTCCGAAAAAAAAATTCTGAACGAAAAAAAAAACATAACTCCCTGCAAGTTAAATGGTCGTTACCTAATTGATAAAAATTACAAACAACGTATTACATATTTTTAACTAGGGCAACGCAAAGCGTGGCATATCTCCTCGCCTAAAAATTTGACCCGGTGAACTTAACCTATGACCTTGCAAATCAATAGGGTTCCAGATTCTCTTAAGGACTAAGTATGCTTGTCATCAGTACAATAAACATAAAACAGACATAATTATCCCCTCGCCAACGAAGTTGCAAAGGGATATAGTAACGCTACCGTCCATCAGTCCTTCCGCAACATCCTTGTGAACACTCTAGAATCAACATCCTTCAAGGGATTTTGACCAAACTTGGTACATACGTAGTCCTTCAGAGAATCTGGAACCCTATTGATTTTCAATTTACCCTTGTTAATTTTGTATTATATATGATAATGATACATGTATTACATAAAATTAAGTTTGCACATCTGTTATTATAGTTCTTAATTACTTCCGGACATTTCTCTCTGTGTTACCAGTGTAAGAAAACATCGTTATTATCCCCTCGCCAACGAAGTTGCAAAGGGATATAGTAACGCTACCATCCATCCATAGCATCCTTATGAACACTCTAGAATCAACATCTTTCAATGGATTTTTACCAAACGTGGTACATACTTAGTCCTTAAGAAAATCTGGAACGCTATTGATTTTCAAGGTCACCGGGTCATTTTTAAGCGAGGGGATATGCCACGCTTTGCGTTGCCCTTGTTAACATCTGAATCTAGAAATGAATTGATAAATTTTACTAGTTTGTCATTGAACGTCAAAAGAACTTGTCGGGCTATTGGCTTGCAGTGTAAAAATGTCTGTCTCTAAACCTAAGCTTAAGGTTAGAACTTAGAATGAAATGTTTAAAAAGATAAGCGAATCTTCAGAAAACGATCCTGAACAGTTAGCACATACAAGTGAAAACAGTCCAGCACTTAGCTTATCCTAAGACTGGTAGCGGACCAGTGGAATCTGAATCAAGTCAGACCTGAGCAACCAAATCGGGCTTGGAGCCTTCCGTTTCAACCACCGATACTCAACAGAATATTGAACCTCCATACCCTGACATTGCCAAGCTAACCGTAATAGATGATGCAGTAAAACGAAAACTTTTGTCTTCAAAGTGGAATGACTCTCATATACTGTATTCAAATTTCCAAGTAGGTACATAAATTCCGTAACATCCTTGTGAACACTCTAGAATCAACATCCTTCAATGCATTTTGACCAAACTTGGTACATACTTAGCCCTTAAGAGAATCTGGAACCTATTAATCCAAGGTCAAAGGTCAAGGTCATCGGGTCAAATTTTTACCGCATAGCATCCTTGTGAACACTCTAGAATCAACATCTTTCAATGGATTTTGACCAAACTTGGTACATACTTAAGTTCATAGGTGTGTCGGGAACCCTATTGATTTTCAAGGTCAAAGGTCAATGTCACCAGGTCAATTATTTTAACAGCGTAACATCCTTGTTAACACTAGAATCAACATCTTTCAATGATTTTCAAGGTCAAAGGTCAAGGGGTCATTTTTTTAGGCGAGGCGATACGCCACGCTTTGCGTTGCCCTTGTTAATTTTGTATTGTATATGATAATGATGCATGTATTACATAAAATTAAGTTTGCACATCTGTTATTATAGGTATTAATTACTTCCGGACATTTCTCTCTGTGTTGCCAGTGTAAGAAAACATCATTATTATCCCCTCGCCAACGAAGTTGTGAAGGGATATAGTAACGCTACCGTCCATCCATAACATCCTTGTGAACACTCTAGAATCCACATCTTTCAATGGATTTTGACCAAACGTGGTACATACTTATAATTAGTCCTTATGAGAATCTGGAACCCTATTGATTTCAAGGTCAAAGGTCAAAAAAGGCCACTGGGTCACATTTTTAGGTGAGGGGATACGCCACACTTTGCGTTGCCCTTGTTCTTTTTATACTCTGCCACAAAGTACCCGATGCATATAACTTTATCCATGTTCATCATATCTCGGGACTTCTTTCTACAACCTCGAGATTTTGAGCTGCTTTTGATATTTGGCTACAGGCATAAATGACAAGTTACAGGTCTAATTTTCTTTAATTTGCTGATTTTGAAGTATTAATTAAATACTTTGGACTTACGTGTAGCTATATATAGCTACTCCATTGAGGGTAGGTGTCAGAATTTCGTATTCCACACATTGTATTTTACAGAAATAATTCAGGTTAAAATTTCAGCCATCGGTTGATAGTTTGTATGCAAGCTGAAACATTCATGGCTCACTTCGAAAACAAATTGTTACATTTTATAATTCCGGCATCGAACACGTTTATTAGAACCATTATAAACAAGGGCAACACAAAGCGTGGCATATCACCTCGCCTAAAAATTTGAAATTTGGAATTCAATCAGGCCCAGTTAATGTGATTATCGCCATATTGGATGTTCGCTCAAAATGTGATATTTATACGAACCGAAGACGGCAAACATCAGAATTATCTAAATATGAGGTTTGCAAATATATATAGAAGAGATAATTATAGAGATTCTGGAAAATTGACTACATACTTTGATATAAAAGATAACTTTAAGATGGAGTAATATTTTATAAAAAAAAATTCCAGTACAGACAAATTTTTTGTAAGTTTATATTGATGCATTTATTTTTACAAAATGAAGAACAACATTTCGCCACAGTACTTGTCAGACTTAGTTCCAGATTCTCTTAATATTCTCAACAAATTCTTCTATTATTCCCCATATAAGGACACGAACTAGTTTATGCACGAATTATTTCTTACCGGCTACCATACGCTCTTGGAATCTTTTACCAGAAAGCATCAAGTCTAGCACTTCGGTCAATTCTTTCAAATCTAATCTGAAACCCAATCATCCACAAAAACTGGCCTATTATTGTCCCCCGACGCTTCGTCGAAGGGGACTATAGAAATGGGTGTCGTCCATCCGTCCGTGTGCATGGTTTCCAGATGATAACTTGTGAATGAAAAGTCAGATTGAAGCTAGGTGTGGTATGTAAGTGTATCTTATGAAGAACTAGGTCAAGTTTGATAATAACAATTTTTCGACTATTTTTACTAGAGTTATGCCCCTTTTTATACCTCAAAATTGCTAAATATTTGGTTTCCACATGATAACTTGGGAACAAATAATCAGATTGAAACTAGGTTTGGTATGTATGTGTATCTAATGAATATCGAGGTCAAGTTCGATAGCGATCGTTTTTCGACAAATCTTCCCAGAGTTACATCCCTTTTTATACTTCGTCCGTGTGTCCCGAATTGGTTTCCAGATGATAACTTGTGAATAAAAAGTCAGATTGAAGCTAGGTGTGGCATGTAAGTGTATCTTATGAATATCTAGGTCAAGTTCGATAATGACAATTTTTCAACAATTTTTACTAGAGTTATGCCCCTTTTTATACCTCAAAATTGCTAAATATTTGGTTTCCAGTTGATAACTTGGGAACAAATAATCGGATTGAAACTAGGTTTGGTATGTATGTGTATCTAATGAATATCTAGGTCAAGTTCGATAGCGATCGTTTTTCGACAAATCTTACCAGAGTTACATCCCTTTTTATACTTCGTCCGTGTGTCCCGAATGGGTTTCCAGATGATAACTTGTGAATAAAAAGTCAGATTGAAGCTAGGTGTGGCATGTAAGTGTATCTTATGAATATCTAGGTCAAGTTCGATAATGACAATTTTTCAACAATTTTTGCTAGAGTTATGCCCCTTTTAATACCTCAAAATTGCCAAATATTTGGTTTCCAGATGATAACTTGGGAACAAATAATCAGATTGAAACTAGGTTTGGTATGTA
>MJUT01057118.1:737475-755001 GCA_002080005.1 Gigantidas platifrons
GAGAGAATTGATTTGAAATGAGTGATTTATTTTCGTCTTTATTGATATTTACAATAATTAAAACAATTTTAAGTACATGTTTGTTACTGTTTCTAAATTTTACAAAAATCTTGTGTAATGAGCGTTGACAGAGATGTTGTGTAGCGTAGCAGGAACGACAACTCTGGATAGAGAATGGAAATATACATTATCTCCATTTGGACTCATTGATCTTACATCACGAGTTAGAATATAATTCGACGTTTACAGAATAACAGTTGTACACACAGGTATATATCTACAATTTATAAACAACTTTACACTTTTATTACGCTACACACATTTAGGAGATTTATATCAATGAATTTCTGTTGATGAGCGTGGGAATATTTTATTTACATTTTCCTGTATAATGTCATTGTCATTTGTAAATGGCTATATATATATAGCTACATTAAGGAAGTAAAAAAAAAATCTTAAAAATAATATATTCTGACCAGAATTCTATTTTATCTTGAAATTACATGTGGAAATTGTAATAAAACCCTGTTGTTATTATTATTATTTTTTTTAATACATCGAACTGGAACACTTCAAAAATTAGTCATGTCACGCATCGGTACAACATGCTGTATGCAGGACGTGATCTCCAGAACAGGACATACCTGACCTACATTTAAATGGAAGTCATGACCTAGTTCTAATTTGTATCATTACGCAAAAAAATCATATTTTCTCCAATTTTAGGGGGAGCGCGCGCCGGGTGCGCCCCCCCCCCCCCTGTATTAGATTTGTGTCCAATTTAGTCAGTGAAGCATACTGGTATACACTTGTATTAGATTTGTGTCTATAGTAGTCAGTGAAGGATGCCGGTATACACTTGTGTTAAATTTGTGTCTATTTTAGTCAGTGAAGCATACAAGTATACACTTGTATTAGATTTGTGTCTAATTTAGTCAGTGAAGCATACTGGTATACACTTGTATTAGATTTGAGTCCAATTTAGTCAGTGAAGCATACTGGTATACACTTGTATTAGATTTGTGTCTATTGTAGTCAGTGAAGGATACCGGTATACACTTGTATTAGATTTGTGTCCAATTTAGTCAGTGAAGCATACCGGGTATACATATGTATTAGATTTGTGTCCAATTTAGTCAGTGAAGCATACTGGTATACACTTGTATTAGATTTGTGTCTAATTTAGTCAGTGAAGCATACCGGTAAACACATGTATTAGATTGGTGTCTATTTTAGTCAGTGAAGCATACTGGTATACACTTGTATTAGATTTGTGTCTAATTTAGTCAGTGAAGCATACCGGTATACACATGTATTAGATTGGTGTTTATTTTAGTCAGTGAAGCATACTGGTATACACATGTATTAGATTTGTGTCTATTTTAGTCAGTGAAGCATACCGGTATACACTTGTATTATATTTGTGTCTAATTTAGTCAGTGAAGCAAACTGGTATACACTTGTATTAGATTTGTGTCTATGTTTGTCAGTGAAGCATACTGGTATACACATGTATTAGATTTGTACCATGTAAAGTGTTTATCATTTGTCATTTACAGCTTATTAAATGGATCCAAAAGAATATGGAGAGAAGTTTTCAACCACTGTTATGAACGGCTATGTAGCATTAGAAATAGCAATAGGTCACAAACTAGGACTTTTTGGGGCACTAACGAAATTTAATATTCCTGTAACTTCTCAGGAATTAGCAGATTACTGCCAGTTAAAAGAACGGTAAGTAAGTTCTGACCTATTATTATTCATGTTAAGACACGAACTTGATTGTTCTTTATACGTGATTAATAAATGAGAGGGGATAACAGGAAATAGGTTTGGCAGGGGCGGATCCAGAGGGGGCCGCACCCGGCCCCCGCTAAAATTGGAATAAAATATGATTTTTTTGCGTAAAATCGTGATTTTTCACACGAAATACCCCAACAATTATTTTTAGTGCGCCCCCTAACTTGAAATCCTGGATCCGCCCCTGTTTGGTATACCGGTATGGTATTTAAGGGCACCTTCAGCAATTTTCAGTTATATCGTGGTGGTCAGTTTTATTGGTGGAGGAAACTGTCCGAGTACCCAGAGAAAACTACCAACCTGTCACAAGTCACTGACAAACTTTATCATATAATGTTGCTTCGAGTAGGCTTCTCCATGAATGGGATTAGAACTCACAACTTTAATAGTGATATGTACTTATTGAACAGGTAGTTGAATTTAGGCTCCCGGCCACGGCAACCCCTAATTTGCCTAATTACCTTCAAGATGAACAGATGGTGTGTTGTCTATTATAATAATTTCTTTCTTTCACAATTTAATATTTTAATAGATATGTTAGAGAATGGCTGGGAAGCATGTCTGCTGCTAGGTTTGTAACCATAACAACAGACGACAAGTACTTCATACCGGAAGCATGTAAACCCCATACTGAGCTCAGTTTTCTAGCTAGTGAACTTCCAAATATTGTTGCGAACACGCCAGCTGTACTTGAATGCTTTCAGAAGGATGGACCAAAAGGTGATCGTTAGATAATGTTTTTTTAACGCTTAAAATTTGTTTATAAATGAACGTGAGCATGGGTTCTGGCGTGGGACAGGCATTCAATTGTGACGGGGTTAAACTTGTTAATGGAACACAGCCACCCTCTCATCATAACTATAGAATCATTTACACTTTACGTGAGGATCTGGGTCGTTATGTAATGCTTAAAATTTGCCTACAAATGTGAACGTGTGGGGAATTATGGGTATAGAAAAAGAAACCCATAATATCTACGGTGTAGTGTGCATCACCCACCGAATAGAATGTCCACTAGTTGTGTGTAGCAACATTCCAGCAGCACCTGCATATGGAGTATATATCTATCAGATGATGCCATATTCCAGAGCTTCTTCTTCCTATCAGGATTTCCTTGATAGAGGGTTGCTGCTAACAAGGAAGCTATAACTGAACCAAGGGTTCCTCTTGGTAAAGTTGAAGTCATCACTTCGAAAATTTTACGGTCGCCACCATGACTTGGTTGACTGTTATTGAATATCTGTGTCACAAATAACCATGAATATTATGTTCCACTTGTAAACACGTCCTGGTCCTTTCCTCATTCACGACTTATTACCGTGTTTGTAACTAGATAAACACGATGGGTGCCACTAGTGGAGCAGGAACTGCTTACCCTTCCGGAGCGCCTGAGTTCACCCCCGGTTTTTAGTGGGGTTCGTGTTACTCGATCTTTAGTTTTATGTATGTTTTGTAGATCGTTGTTTGTCCTTTTGTGCTTTTTCTTTTGGCCATTGTGTTGTCTGTTCTTCTTCGATATACAGATTCCGATTGCCCCTTTGGTATCTTCAAACTCTTCTTAAATACATGTCTCACACATATAACTGGACGTAACCAATGTAAGCAAGTTATATTTGGTATATTTCGTGCATCACGCGGTTACTCCTGTTAGAGGGTACATACACATGCACTGTCACTGAAGACCATATCAATAATAAAAACTCTATACAATTAAAATCCCGCTGTTATGTAAAACTATTGTCAAAACTCTCCATTATTTTTAAGGAATGGAGAGTTAGTGTTTTCTTTGTACTTTAGATACTACTAGTATATGCATACTTTTTTTGTTGCAATACAATACCATATTTTTTATTCCAATTAAGGTCCCTTAAGGGGCAATGACAAATATACATTCATAATTATATCAACAGTTACAACAATACATCTATGGAAGATTAATAATTAATACAATTAATAAAGTACAATGGGTGGATTTTAAGTTGGAGAATGTCCTCTTATCTCTCCATTCCTTAAAAACAATGGGCGTCGGCTCCATTATTTTTAAGGAATGGAGAGTTACTCGGACATTCTCCTATACTTCATCAGAAAATGGTGTCTTGAAAAATATAAAAAGAAAAGGCAAAAGTCGGCAAAAATGTAAGCAAATCGGTTATTCTTTTCGTGGATGGTATTCACTTTTAAACTGATACTTTTGGATGTAGTATTACCTTAATGTTCTCTCTACCATATAATTTATTGGATTGCTATATCGCTGGTTAGCCATGACTGTGATGTATGTACACGAAATTCAAAATGTATTGCATAATATATCTTATTGTATGTTTACACAATAAAATAGAACCTAAATGAAATACAGCTGATTTATACCGTAACATTGTGTGTATATTTCGCACCGTTGAATAATACGCATCCCATTCACGATTCTTTAAATTGTTAGTTCTAACAGAATGAAATAAGGTAACCAGCTTCTGTGTATACTATTCACCGTGCTGAGTCAAATAAATTTCCTTTTTGTACACAACTGATTGTGGTGTGAGTGTTGACTGACAATTTGATTTATAGTTTCGATATATTACTCATTACTTCTATTGTTTTATCCTTCCGGAGCATATAAGTTCACCCTTGGTTCTTAGTGGGGTTCGTGTTACTAGTTCTTTAGCTTTATCTGTATGTTTTGTAGATCAATGTTTTAAATATAATGTTCGTAATACATTGAATTATGTTTGTAATTCAAATTTATTATTTGAATTATGTTGTTTGGATATGCCCACACAATTCACGAAAAAAATATAGACAATGAATTAAAGAACTATATATAGAGTGTGAATTGTTTTTTGTTTTTTTTTGGTGTGTAGGATTCAATTATGCAAATCAGATGGACAGTTTGCTGTGGATGGAAAAGGAGAAGTCAGATTTCAACGGGAAATGGATCGACGAAAATTTGTTTCCAGTAGGAGAAAGGACGAAAGGTACCTGTAATTTTATGTTTTATATTTTTCAAACAAGGTAGTCATATGTTATTTGATTTTTTTTAATTAGTCAGACCCGTTCATGCGGTGACCTCTATTGAGCGGTCACTTGTATTTAAAAGTCACATTTTCGTGATTTGTCATAGAATATTTCATACGAATTGAGCCACTTTTAAGAGGTTACATTGTCTTTGTCCTAATGGTGACCTTTTAATACAGGGTTGGGTGTAGTTGATTTTAAAGGCACTGCTTAGGAGTCATCCCTTGCCTAATATGCTTTAGCACATTGCTTTAATATTTGAAATGGTGTTTTCCCTCCCATTTGTGTGTTTGTTTTTGTTATTACAACCATTCGGTATTAAAACAATAGGGGATATTTTAGGTATTTTAGAAATTAGAATATCCTACATGTTTAGTCATTAGCAATCTACACAAAATTGTTGTATCTTTTTTTTCTGTGGCTATGCACTAACATCTAATGACCCTCTGAATGGGGTCACGTCAGGGTTCTTTTATTCCATCTCCCTATCAGCAGGTAGCCTACCATTCAAACAGGAGTCTGATTGGTCAGTATGTTTAACCATTGTGTATATGATTGGAGGTCAAAGATGAATAAAGCGTTGTAAGATAAGTCTCCAAACCGGATGTTGTTTAGTTAATAGTATATCATCAAAGAAATAAATACAATTTTATTTTACAGATAGTATTTGCAATATTTTGGACTTTGGTTGTGGAACTGGCATGTTGACCATCAACATAGCCAAACATTTTCCTAATGCAATGGTTTATGGAATTGATATAGAGGAAAAAGCTATTGCAAAAGCCAAAGAAAACAAGAAGAAGGAAAATATTTCAAACGTCGAATTTGTTCTGTCCATTGGTGAATTAATGGACAAAACATGGGAGAAGAAATTTGATTGGATAGTCATGGTTGACGTTTTGCACGATTTACCCAATCCTGATCCATGTTTAGTTGAAATTAAGAGAGTCCTAAAGGATGATGGTGTTGTTTCAGCAATCGACCCAGCATTCCATTCCGATCAAAAAATGAATGTGGGAGACCCTAAGGCTCCAATGTTATACGTTTTTAGTACATTTTGTTGTCTACCATGTAGCATGTCTGCTGAACCAGCCGTAGGACACGGTGTGGGATGGGGAATGGAAAATAAAGTTGCTTTCTTGAAAACAAGAGAATTTAAAATATTAGGGTCCGAAGACAAAGGCTTACTGCATTTTCAAAAAATGCATGCAACTTAAACTTTAACATGCAGTTTAAATGTCACTCTGTCAGAGTAAGGATTGTAGAGGTCACAATGTAACATCTACCTCTCATTAAACAAAAACTTTATAGATGTTGATTCATATAAATCATATAAAAACAGATCAATAAAAACTCATATTCACTTCTACAAAAGTCTGTAATTGTATAGTATTTAACATTACGTTTAGACAATTATTAAAACAGCTACCATACAATCACGACCACGACAACCCGGCGCCTTAGGAGTAAACGCGTCGGATTGATTGATGTTTAACGCTAAATGCGTGATGTTGTTTAATGTTCAGTATATGAGGTTGTTTAGCGTTGAGAACGTGACCTGGAGCGGGTTGCACACACGTTATTTAAATTTAAGTGTCAATTCAAATTTAATTGGCACTTAAAATTACCAGAAATGTACAATAAATAAGTGGAATATTTCCCAATCTAATCAAAATCACCACACCTCTTATATACTCCCCTGTACGGTACTGACACGTGGCGGCGTGAGAGATCTAAGGAAACCACTATACGGGTAACATACGACCATAAAGAATATTTATTGATACGATATATTAGAGTTACTGTCTTTACGACCAATCTTATTGCTCGTAGTAAGCAATGCAAATCAATATTAAATGTTAACCTTACATAGTCTGATAATCTTTAATTTCATTGGACGGTAACATGGTGTCACCCGTAATCGGGTGTCCACTGATCTCGCATGCTTAGACATATCATGACGTATCAGTAAGGGGAACAAGCGTGAGTGTGAATGGGGATTTCAATCGTATTAATAAGATCAAGTACATTTTCAGGATTTTTCACTGGTTATTCACATGACTCAAGATCCGAACATTTATAGCATTTGTTCAACCACAGTACCTAGATATCCATTAAATTAATGGCGAGATATTTGTATCATCATTTTGTGCAATATCTGCAAAGATGTAATCAAATGGCTTTATTATGTCCCCCAAACGAAGTTTGGGAGACATATTGTTTTTGCACCGTTTCTTATTATTCTTCTTCTTCTTCTTCTTCTCGCCGTGAACTTGTCCGACCAAATTCTCAGCGATTGATGATCCGATCTTTACTAAACTTCACAGAAAGGTGGATCCCCATCTCGAGAGGTGCACTCAGGTCTTGGAATTTTCAAAATGGCCGCCGTTGCTATGGAAACCGTGAACATACGTCAAAATCTTTGACCTCACTTGTATCGGAAACTGCCAGAAGGATTTCCATAAGACTTGGCATATATATTAAGTACGGTTGGTAGAATATTCTGACCCTAAAAAAATCGCGAGCGAATGGCCGCCATTTTGAAAAAGGCCGCCGACAAAATCGGCAAATTTTCAATGTTCTCTGCTTTTAATGAAAATTGATATCTAGGGTTATTTTGAAGTGACGAATTGATTGGTAATGATGAAAATTGCATTCAGGGTAATTTTTATTTTCAAAATGGCCGCCGACAAAATCGACAAAATTTCAATGTTCTCTGATTTCAATGAAAATTGATATCTAGGGTTATTTTGAAGTGAGGAATTGATTGGTAATGATGAAAATTGCATTCAGTGTAATTTTTATTTTCAAAATGGCCGCCGACAAAATCGGCAAAAATTCAATGTTCTCTGATTTTAATGAAAATTGATATCTAGGGTTATTTTGAAGTGAGGAATTGATTGGTAATGATAAAAATTGCATTCAGGGTCATTTTTACGATACCACCGTTTCCAAAATGGCTGCCAACAAAATCGTCAAATTGTCAATGGCCTCCGATTTCAATGAAAATTGATATGTAGGAGTATTTTGAAGTGAGGAATTGGTTGGTAATGATGAAACTTGCATCCACATGCCCTGAGATCTGATATGGGGGTCGTTTGGGGACTTCTGTGTTTGCATCCAAACACAATCAAAGCTTGTTATTATTATTATTATTATCATTATTATTCTTCTTCTTCTTTCTTCCGCCAAAAATTTGTCCGACACATTTCTCTGCGACTACTGAACGGAAATCAATGAAACTTCACAGGAATGTTAGAATTTTCAAAATGGCTGCCGTTGCCATGGAAACAGCAAAAATGCTAAAAAAAATTGTCTTTTTTTCTTTGTGTTGTTGGTCCTTCTTTGATTTACAGGTTCTGTTTACCTCTTTGGCATCTACAAACTCTTATATGAGTGGTACCAAGTCAACAACTTGACGTAAAAAAATCTCATTATAATGCCTACATGTATATTTTCTTTTGTAACGATGACCATCTTTAATTTGTTCAATCGCCTCAAAAGGGCCCGGGTGGCTCAATGAGTTAGGTAGTTGGATTACCTAACAACTGATACAAGCCTATCACCAATACGGAGTGGGTTGGCGCCTGGCTTTGTAAATTACAAAAATGGGTGCACTTGACTCACAGCCGCAAATGATAATGTTTACCAGTTCCTTGCCCATGGGTGGTGGTTCTCTCCGGGTACTCCGGCTTCCTCCACCACTAAAAGTGGTCGCCATGATATGGCTGAAATATTGTTAAAAGTGGCATTAAACACCAAAAATCAAAATTGATACCGAGACAGTTGTGCCTCCGACATTTGTTCTATGCTCTGTGTCACATCTTGAATACCATGTGAAAGAGATAATGTTTGTTTGATGGTCTTTAACACCACTTTCAACAATATTTCAGTTATATCGTGGCGGTCAGTTTTCTGGTGGGGGAACCGGAGAAACCCACCGACCTGTCGCAAGTCACTGACAAACTTTGTCACATAATATTGTAAACCTCGCCCTGATCGAGATTCGAACTCACAACAATAGTGGTGATAGGCACTGATTGCTTATAGTTGTAAATCCATACGACCACAGCCACGACTGTGTGAAAGAGATCAAGTGTATGCAAATAATGTTCCCCATTTTCTGAAATGCCATGCCAAATGACATCCTACATTGTGACCATTTAAACCACTTTTTCTAAAAAAATATTCTGATTCCCAATGTTACTGAACAAAATATTCTGATTTTGTTGGAGGAAAAAAAAAATAATCTGATTCAGAATTTTTGTCATAACCTAATGTTAAATTCTGGAAAAAAAATTCGTGCTTTGCATGACAAAAAAAAATATTCCAACTCTCGTCTTGTCCGAAAAAAAATTACTGAACGAAAAAAAAAACCACAACCCCCCCTGCAAGTTAAATGGTCGTTCCCTAATTGATGAACAATGACAAACAACGTATTACATATTTTTAACAAGGGCAACGCAAAGCGTGGCATATTTCCTCGCCTTAAAATTTTACCCTGTGAACTTGACCTATGACCTTGCATATCAATAGGGTTCCAAATTCTCTTAAGGACTAAGTATGCTTGTCATCAGTACAATAAACATAAAACAGACATAATTATCCCCTCGCCAACGAAGTTGCAAAGGGATATAGTAACGCTACCGTCCGTCAGTCCTTCCGCAACATCCTTGTGAATACTCTAGAATCAACATCCTTCAAGGGATTTTGACCAAACTTGGTACATACGTAGTCCTTCAGAGAATCTGGAACCCTATTGATTTTCAAGTTAAAAGGTCAAGGTCTTGCCCTTGTTAATTTTGTATTATATATGATAATGATACATGTATTACATCAAATTAAGTTTGCACATCTGTTATTATAGTTCTTAATTACTTCCGGACATTTCTCTCTGTGTTGCCAGTGTAAGAAAACATCGTTATTATCTCCTCGCCAACGAAGTTGCGAAGGGATATAGTAACGCTACCGTCCTTCCATCCTTCCGTAGCATCCTTGTGGACACTCTTAAGAGAATCTGGAACCCTATTGATGTTCAAGGTCATAGGTCAAAGGTCAAGGTTACCGGGTCAAATTTTACTGTGTCACATCTTTATGAACACTCCGAGTATCAACATCTTTCAATGGATTTTGACCAAACGTGGTACATACTTAGTCCTTAAGAAAATCTGGAACCCTATTGATTTTCAAGGTCAAAGATCAAGGTCACCAGGTCATTTTTAGGCGAGGGGATACGCCACGCTTTGCCTTGCCCTTGTTAACATCTGAATCTAGAAATGAATTGATAAATTTTACTAGTTTGTCATTGAACGTCAAAAGAACTTATCGAGCTATTGGCTTGCAGTGTAAAAATGTCTGGCTCTAAACCTAAGCTTAAGGTTAGAACTTGGGATGAAATGTTTAAAAAGATAAGCAAATCTTCAGGAAATGACCCTGAACAGTTAGCACATACAAGTGAAAACAGTCCAGCACTTAGCTTATCCTAAGACTGGTAGCGGACCAGTTGAATCTGAATCAAGTCAGACCTGAGCAACCAAATCGGGCTTGGAGCCTTCCGTTTCAACCACCGATACTCAACAGAATATTGAACCTCCATACCCTGACATTGCCAAACTAACCGTAATAGATGATGCAGTAAAACTAATTTTTGTGTTCAAAGTGGAACGACTCTCATATACCGTATTCAAATTTCCAAGTAGGTATGGTACATAAATTAGTAAAAAAAAAAATCTGGGCTTTTTATCCCTTCGCCAACGGAGTTGCAAAGGGATATACAAATGAAATGTAGTAACTCTACTGTCCGTCCTTCCGTAACATTCTTGTGAACACTCTAGAATCAGCATCCTTCAATGGATTTTGACCAAACTTTGTACATACTTAGTGCTTAAGAGAATCTGGAAACCTATTGATTTTCAAGGTCAAAGGTCAAGTTCACTGGGTCAAATGTTTACCACGTAACATCCTTGTGAACACTCTAGAATCAACATCCTTCAATGCATTTTGACCAAACTTGGTACATACTTAGTTCATAGGTGAGTTGGGAAACCTATTGATTTTCAAGGTCAAATGTCAATGTCACAGGGTCAATTATTTTAACAGCGTAACATCCTTGTTAAAACTAGAATCAACATCTTTCAATGATTTTCAAGGTCAAAGGTCAAGGTCACCGGGTCATTTTTTTTAGGCAAGGTGGTACGCCACGCTTTGCATTGCCCTTGTTAATTTTGTATTGTATATGATAATGATACATGTATTACATAAAATTAGGTTTGCACATCTGTTATTATACATTTTTTTTGTAGGTCTTAATTACTTCCGGACATTTCTCTCTGTGTCAAGTTGCCAGTGTAAGAAAACATCATTATTATCCCCTCGCCAACGAAGTTGTGAAGGATTATAGTAACGCTACCGTCCGTCCGTAACATCCTTGTGAACACTCTAGAATCCACATCTTTCAATGGATTTTGACCAAACGTGGTACATACTTATAATTAGTCCTTATGAGAATCTGGAACCCTATTGATTTTCAAGGTCAAAGGTCAAGGCCACCGGGTCACATTTTTAGGCGAGGGGATAAGCCACACTTTGCGTTGCCCTTGTTCTTTTTATGGCTCTGCCACAAAGTAGCCGATGCATATAACTTTATCCATGTTCATCATATTTCGGGACTTTTTTTCCACAACCTCGAGATTTTGAGCTGCTTTTGATATTTGGCTACAGGCATATAATGACAGGATACAGGTCAATTTGTCCCAAACCAATTCGTCCCAACTTTGGTCAATTTGTCCCAGTTCCAATTGTACCAGGTCAATTTGTCCCAACTTTTTTTAAAATTGTTTTATTTTTTCTTCTCTCAAAATTGTAAAGAAATGTGTGTGCTTAAATAACTTTGGGTGTACATGTTGAGACTGAGTCTCAATATTGCAGTTTCACTATTTCTTTCTTCTTTTTAGATAAAGTTTGTCAGTAATTTGTGACAGGTCAATGGTTTTCTCCGAGTACTCCAGTACTGGTAGAAGTATTTTTTAAAGGAATGCATCTGGAGTGTGAAAAAAAACACCTATTCATATAATTTATTTTATCGGTTATTTGTCAGCAAAATATTTACCCCCCTTTTTTCCAATTAATCCCATCCCACATACAATTAAACGCTTGTTCTTTTACTGATGAAAATTTATCCCGATTTTTCCGAGATATCCAATTTAAGATGTGTTTATCATCTACAATTATGAAGACGAATAAATATCCCTGTTGTATATTAATATTAATATTAAAGTGATCTTTTCGATTGTCTATCGTTCCCAATTTGAAATCTAAATTTAAAAGAATTATCCTGATTTTTTTGGTCATGTAAACTTTTACTAAATCTAAAAAAAAATATCCACATTTTTTACTAAATCTAAAAAAAAATCACATTGAACATATTCCATTTTTTTTTACTAAATCTAAAAAAAAATGTTCCACATTGATAAATTACAGTTGGGACAAATTGTCCAAAAGTGGGACGAATTGGCAAAAAATTGGGACAAATTGACCAACACCCTAATGACAAGTTACAGGTATAATTTTCTTTATTTCGCTGATTTTGAAGTATTAATTAAATACTTTGGACTTACGTGTAGCTATATATAGCTACTCCATTGAGGGTTGGTGTCAGAATTTGTATTCCACACCGCATTGTATTTTACAGAAACATAATGCAGGTTAAAATTTCAGCCATCGGTTGATAGTTTGTATGCAAGCTGAAACATTCATGGCTCACTTCGAAAACAAATTGTTACATTTTATAATTCCGGCATCGAACACGTTTATTGGAACCATTATAAACAAGGGCAACACAAAGCGAGGCATATCACCTCGCCTAAAAATTTGAAATTTGAAATTCAATCAGGCCCAGTTAATGTGATTATCGCCATATGATATTTGATGTTCGCTCAAAATGTAATATTTATACGAACCGAAGACGGCAAACATCAGAATTATCTAAATATGAGGTTTGCAAATATATATTGAAGAGATAATTATAGAGATTCTGGAAAATTGACTACATACTTTGATATTTATAAAAGATAACTTTAAGATGGAGTAATATTTTATAAAAAAAAAATTCCAGTAGACAAATATTTTGTAAGTTTATGGTGGGATAAACTAAAGAACCATCGGGAAATGCATTTATTTTTACAAAATGAAGAACAACATTTCGCCACAGTACTTATCAGACTTAGTTCTAGATTCTCTTAATATTCTCTTAATAGTATACATAGTCATAACACAAGAAATTCTCTTTTATTCCCCATATAAAGACACGAACTAGTTTATGCGCGAATTATTTCTTACCGGCTACCATACGCTCTTGTAATCTTTTACCAGAACGCATCAAGTCTAGCACCTCGGTCAATTCTTTCAAATCTAATCTGAAACCCAATCAGTCCACAAAAACTGGCCTATTATTATATTGGAAAACGACTTGGTCAAATGAGCTACACTCTATACTTTGTATGCATTACAGCTCGTTAAACCAGCGACTCCCGGCTTTGTCAATGTGGTGCTATTGAAACAACAGAACATTATTTGTTATACTGCCCTCTCTACAACGTACACGGACAGCTTTTTATTGAGCCCTTTTTTGACGATCCTCTGATTTCATATGATCACTATCTTTTTGGATCGCCCGAGTTCATTTACGAAGAAAACGTTGAAATCTTCTTGGCAGTGCAATCCTTTATTATCAACTCGTAACGATTTAACAGAAATTAGAGTTGTCAATTGAACCCACGACTTGTCTTTTGACATATGACACAAACAGTGCATGTGCTCACTCTATTTTCTCTTTATACAACGTTTTTATTTTAAAAAAAAATGGACAATCGTTAGACCTTCTTGTTTCACCCCTAAAGCTGTCATCACATGATTTCGTTGATGATGTCGCTCATGGTTTCAAAACAAAGAAAAAAAAGAATATAAAGATGTTTTTTTAAAAACACAATTTATGTGTCCTTAATTTGTTACCTTGGCTTGACTATATGCAGAGACTCTATTTTTCCAATCTAATTTATACTTATCAAACATTAATTGTTCAATTTGCAAAATAGTATGCTTAGTAATAATATTATTCTCAAAATTACAAGTGTTGCCTGAGGGCAAGTGTGGACACAGAAATGTGCTGTCCAAAAGGCAAGTGTGGATTATTATTATTTTTGTTTAAAGTCCGGTCTCGTGTTTTTATTTCAAATTTTCATCATAGACGGGTCTGTCAGTTGTTTCAGGTAGTGTGGAAGATGAGTTTAATTTTTTATTTAAGTGTCCTTTTGATAGTAAGGAAAGAGAAACTGTGTTAAATGAGATTTACAAAGATAACCAGAACCTCCTAAATTCACACCCTACAACCGGCTATCTGGACAGCAGATATCGGGAACTCAGATCATATCTACATCATACGGAATTACCGGTAGGAATTACTTTGACGTTTTTCTGCCATTTTATCTACTTTTTGGATTTTAAATTTATGTCTGATTTGTTGCGCTACAAATGCGAAATTTGCATACCAAATATGACAGTATAGGTGTGTAGAATTTCCGGTTAGGGTTAGGGTGAGCATGGAAAAAATAACCTAGTGCAATAATTCCTCTGGAAATTATACACTAGTGTAACTTGTCCTCTGGAAAGAAAACACTGTTACAAATTTACTAATGAAATATATATATATATGAGGATTGAGGAGTGAGTTTTATTTTCAGTTTGATTTGAAAACTTTCAGATGAAATATGAATTAGACATTTTTGCATAGAGAAAATGCTAAATGACCAGGAAATCTTAGAAACGTGTACTAGTATTTAATTTTGGAATTTGAGATGCGTATATCTTTGGGAAAGTTACGTTTTTAACTTACAAGTGGAAATATAATGCTGAATGTATATATATATATATAATACGGAAATTTAAATCGTGGATTTACGCATGACAATGGTAATTCTAAATTGTGAGTTTTATATTCTTGTTTTTTAGTCTAAATATTCCATGCAAATAAAAACCATAAAGTAAACATAAAGACGCCCGGAGTTAGTGTTTATCGACAGAATGCCACTAAACTGCATGCTGGGAACGTTTCTCACTAATGTTCGGTTATGAGTTGCGCTCATTATTGGTAACCCTACTATGATTGTGAAATCTAGAACATCAATAAACACGTTATTTTACTTAAATTTATGTCTAAATGTAATGTTGGATATTCTCCCTTGTTTATTAAAATCAATATCCTTTCTTACTAGGGGTCGCTATTGTCGCGATCGTATGGTAGTTGGATTTACAACTGCCTTTGCATTTGGTGTCTATCACGACTATAACGTTGTGAGTTCGAATCCCGCTCATGGTGAGATGTACTCGATACAACATTGTGTGATAAAGTTTGCTAGTGACTTGCGATAGGTCGATGGTTTTCTCCGCGGATACTTCCACCAGTAAAACCGGATCACCACAATACAAAACTGAAATATTGTCGAAAGTGGTGTTGAACACCAAAGCCCAAACTCAAACCGCTTTAATACTAATCAGTTCCAGGGGGGCGGATGCGGGGGNGGGGGGGGGGGGGGGGGGGGGGGGGGTGTTCGCACACCCGGCGTCCCCTCTAAAATTGCAAAAAAAAAAAGATTTTTATGCGTAAAATCGTGATTTTTCACACGAATTACCCCAAAAATGTTCGCGCCACGCTCCGATCGGCGCGATTATTTTAAGTGCCCCCACCCCCGGAACTTGAAATCCTGGATCCGCCCCTATGTTCAATCACCAAAATACTAAAATATACCAGCCTGTTGACACCCCCAACNNCCCCCCCCCTTTCCCTCAACCCAAATTTTATGATTGTGAACATTGATGTTGGCTTAAATAAATCTGAAATACAACTCACTTGCGTTAGGAACCAAAACATTTAAATTTTAGTTGCCAGAAATAAAAATGTCATTTGTTTTGTTTTGGTTGAAATTGAAAATACTGTCATTTCTCTCTCAAATTGTATCACAATAGGTTGTTGTAAACTCCGTGGTCAGATTACATTGTGTATCCTACGGCTCAATGTATTTTTCCCCTATACAATTCGGTCACAGAAAAAAAAACATAACCCCCACCCCTTCCTAAACGTCAACTTGCTGTTCCATTAAACAACAATCAATCAATCAACTAATAATTAATGATAAAAAAGCTAATAAAAAATGAGGGTAGCCCATTTAAAGGCTAAATATAACTTAAACTAATTTTATATCGATTGTTGCTAAATATAACATTACTAGATAACATAGGACATTTCATGTCTCATTTCCTGTTCTAAATAATGCCCCTTAACCTTTAAAAATAGCAGGAAATATACATTATCAAAACCCTTAACATAGCCCCATTTGGACACATTGATCTTACATCACGAGTTAGAATATAATTCGACGTGTACAGAATAACAGTTTTACACACAGGTATATATCTACAATTTAGAAACAACTTTACACTTTTATTACGCTACACACATTTAGGAGATTTATATCAATGAATTTCTGTTGATGAGCGTGGGAATATTTTATTTACATTTTCCTGTATAATGTCATTGTCATTTGTAAAAGGCTACATTAAGGAAGTAAAAAAAAAAATCTTAAAAATAATATATTCTGACCAGAATTCTATTTTATCTTGAAATTACATGTGGAAATTGTAATAAAACCCTGTTGTTATTATTTTTTTTTAATACATCGAACTGGAACACTTCAAAAATTAGTCATGTCACGCATCGGTACAAAAAGCGGGTGACACGATTTACCACACACTACCGCACACTACCACACACTTCATGTAATTTGTTGCTATGACGTTTTATTTTAATTATTTGCATGTAAAATGGTGTAGTAAAGCTTTGTTATGACTATTTAACGTCAAAAGTTAAGAAATATAACCTATTAATTAGCTCGAAATATGGTGCTCGGTGTTTTCCGTTGTAGTTACATGTACATGTATACGTACCACACACTAGCTACCACACACTTCATGTAATTTGTTGCTATAACGTTTTATTTTAAAGCATCTCAAAATAATTAAAAAAATATAATTTGAAGCTGTACATGTATTTGGATAAAAAGTCACACCGTCTAAAAATAGACAATACGTGATCAGATAAAAGGTGTGGATTGTGTGTAAATATCACGGACGCCATTACTCGCTGTTGAAACAGTTGATTTACCGATATTTTCTTGATTTCTTTGACATTAAAATGAAAATTATAAGTATTTACTCTAGAAAGCATAATATTTTGAGTAAAATAATGCGTAAAAGTTGATAAAACGTTAAAAACAAGAAGTGTGTGGTAGTGTGTGGTAAATCTGGTAGTGTGTGGTAAATCGTGCGGCCGCAAAATGCTGTATGCAGGACGTGATCTCCAGAACAGGACATACATGACCTACATTTAAATGGAAGTCATGACCTAGTTCTAATTTGTATCATTACGCAAAAAAATCATATTTTTTCCAATTTTAGGGGGAGTGCGCGCCGGGTGCGCCCCCCCCCCCCCTAAATTGGGGTACCGGTATACACATGTTTGTCAGTGAAGCATACCAATATACACTTGTATTAGATTTGTGTCCAATTTAGTCAGTGAAGCATACTGGTATACACTTGTATTAGATTTGTGTCTATATATTGTAGTCAGTGAAGGATACCGGTATACACTTGTATTAGATTTGTGTC
>MJUT01057118.1:764175-794487 GCA_002080005.1 Gigantidas platifrons
TTTTGCTTTTTATTGTTGATATGTTTCATAGCTATAAAACGTTATTTTCATGAGTGATTTTTCAATGAAATAGCAAGTAAAAATTATAAAAAAAAATATATTTAAGGCCATTATATAAACATTTCTATGTTGATATCCCTTAGCCTTACTAAATTATCATACACAAATGTTATCTTTGTTTTTTATTTACAACTCGCAACCGTAAGTGAGCAGTATACTTATTCACAATGGACATTCTTATTTATGTAAGTAAGTATATCTTTCTTTCTTAATATTATAAGACAAGCTACACGCCCTGTTACCCGCCAAATGTAATTGTCGCTTCGACAATGTTCCATTGTTATTTAGAACTCTGCTTGTAATCCTTTGTTAATATTGTTTGTAGATGTGATTAAAATAAAATATGCCTTACAAAATATAACAGTATTAAAATTCTAATCCATTTTTTTAAACTCTTAATGTCGTGTCATTTGTTTACGTTTGCGTATGATTTTTGTCTACAGTTATTGATTTCCTGTTCATTGAATCAATCAGCTGACCGAGTTATTGACGTCACAGTGAAATGACATACATTTCTAATAACAATGTGTGTTGATTTGTTCGTTTAAAAGCAAACATTTTCTTTGCTATTGCTATATTTATTGTGATGTGAAAATCTAATTTTAAATATTTTGAAGCGTTCGTGATTTTGGTGTTTCTTTCACATTGCGTATTAATTCATTGATGGTTGTGATGTGGTCGTCTTCGAATATACACACTAGAACAAAAATGGGGGATGCCTATGTAAGAAAATTAATCAAACACCGATGACAGGTCAAGATCTAGACATCGCAGACACTCTCGGGTAAGATTTCAATCGTTCTGACTCTGGCAAGCCTCGTCAGAGAACGATTGAAATCTTACCTTTGGGTGTCTGCGATTTATCGACTTTGACCTGTCACCGGTGTTATAGTCTTATCATTCTTGATTGTCCCTTCGGTTCTCTCTAACGTTCATTTACCTATCCAGTATTATGTTTGTGGAGAACCAAATCCTGTCTTGTAAACACTCCAAATTGTATAGAAGTCTACACTCGCAGTAAATCGTCTTTGTATAACATGTTGAATACAAAAGATACTATTAACTATATGATCAATATGGTGGGTGTACTATAAGAGGCAATGACTGTTCACCCTATGTATAACCTGTTTTAATGCCACAAAATACTGTTGACTATAGGAACAATATGGCGGGTGTCCTATAAGAGGCAATGACTGTTTACCCTTTGTATAACCTGTTTAAATACGACACAATACTGTTGATCTTGTCGAATAATTTTAATTTGTATTTGGTTGATTAATGGTGTTTACCGCCACTTTCAACAATATTTCAGTTATACCGTGTGGGTCAGTATTTATTAGTGGGGGAAACCGGAGAAAACCACCGACCAGTGGTAAGTTACCGACAAACTTTATCACATAATGTTGTACAGCTCGCCTTGGTCGAGATTCGAACTCACAACATCAGTGTTGATAGGCACTGATTGCATTAGTAGTTGTAAATAAGTAAATCCAACTACCATATGATCACGGTCACGACGGTCCATACTTTTGATCGAAGCGTATACATGTTGGATATATTCACCTTCGAAAGGGAATATTATAATTTAGAGTTTGCAAATTGTGTTCATAGTCAAATATTGTATGCGAACTCTAAATACGAGATTTTGATTAGTGAATTTCATTTTTTCAGTTATATCATGTAGAGTACAAATCATGTTTCAACAAGATGATATCCGCTTTGTACTAGACAAACACGCTTAGTTGGATCTTTACAATGCCAATGAAAAAAAGCCCATCTCACTGGAACAACAGTTGTTGCTTTCGCTCCTTAGTGTTGCATGCTTAGCAGAGAAGCAGCAAATACCAATTTTAAAAGTCTTTGGTTGGACGCGAGCGGGGCTCTAACTAAGATATACCGCACTCGAGGCGAGCACGTTAACCATTACCAGGTCCTATGAGAGAAAAATAAACAAAAAGTAACATACAAAATAACTTTATGTATAAGAAATATATACTAAATCTACCCCCCCCCCCCCCAAAAAAACCAACACTAAATCACAAACAATAAATAATTGAAAATGACCGACATTATGAAATGTAGTATGCAGTTAGTGATAAGTGGGACAGGGGCAGTTACTAACAGAACAAATTAATTAGATTACGATGTGATGTTAAACTCTATATATATTTACACAAACATCAATGCGGTAATCCCTATTTATCAATTTTATTTAAGTAAGAGTTGTCTCGCCTCAATGACACACATTCTGCCATCATTCTCTATCCAGAGTTGTCGTTCCTGCTACGCTACACACCATCTCTGTCAACGCTCATATTTTACAAGATTCTTGTACAATTTAGAAACAGTAAAAAAAATCTACTTACAATTGTTTTAATTATTGTAAATATCAGTAAAGATGAAAATAAATCACTCATTTCAAATCAATTCTCTCTTAAAAATAATTTGTGATCGTTTTTAACTTTTTAATTTTTACCTCCGCAAAATAGTTCTCCAAGAAGTGGGGGACACATAATTTTTAAGAGAGAATTGATTTGAAAGGAGTGATTTATTTTCATCTTTATTGATATTTACAATAATTAAAACAAGTTTGTTTTCACTGTTTCTAAGTTTTACAAGAATCTTGTAATATGAGCGTTGACAGGTGTAGCGTAGCAGGAACGACAACTCTGGATAGAGAATGATTCTGCCATATGGTTTTTTTTTCGTTCAGAATTTTTTTTTCGGACATCACGAGAGTTAGAATATTTATTTTTTTGTCGCGCAAACCGCGATTTTTTTCCAGAATTTAACATTAGGCTATATGACAAAAACTCTGAACCAGATTATTTTTTTATTTTTTTTTTCCTCCACCAAAATCAGAATATTTTTTTAGGAAAAAACAATACCCCCCCCCCATTTTCAAGTTAAATGGTCGTTCCCTTATCATACACTGAGTTATATGTACCATAATGTTTTGCCTCCACTAATGCACGTGTGTGATAAGAGGTCAAAGGTGGGACTATATTTAGACACTTGGAAAGTTATCAAGCTTGATATCTGCGCGGCATTGAGCAGTTCAAGCAGTGCATTTAAACGTAGGTATATTTTTATGTTTATTTATTTATTTATTACTATTTTAGGGGTTTCCTTGTAAATAATTTTTCATCAAAAGAAAGTTAAGATGATTACTAAACGGCTATCACATATTAGTTATATCAAACGATTTACTTACTACACACGGCTATTTTCCAAAAAGGATGGCGAACTCTTCTGACTTCAATACCCAACAAGTCATTTTCACATTTTTATGCCGGTTTATTTGCAATAATCATACAAATATCAATTATATGAAATATCATTTTTAAAAGCAGTAAGGAATTTAAACTTCCAGAAATGTATTGATTTGCAGGTTATGAATTATATCAATTAACAGATGATGAGAATTCGTCTGCAGTAAGCTTTTACACGTGTGCGTAATTTTATCAAATCTGGGTCAGGATAACAGACTGCTGGCATATGCATCAATAAATTTATGATTGTTTCACAGAAAATAGTGTGTTGTTGACCTTATTATCAGATTTTTTTGTCTGCACAAACAAATTTAAGATATTAAGTTGTAATGGCAATCTACACAAGTTCAAAATGAAATGCATAAGAATGATGTTTTCGACTCGAGGTTTTCGAAAAAATTCAAGGTAAAGAATATATAAGTTTTTCATTAACCTATTTTTAATCTTCGGAAATTAAGATTTTTAGCTCACCTGGCCATAGGCCATGTGAGCTTTTGTCATGGGTAAGCATCCGTCGTTCGTCGTCCGTCCGTCCTTCCGTCTGTTAGCTTTTCACATTTATCTCTTCTTCTCTGAAACCGCCGAACAGATTTCAACCAAACTTGCCATAAATGTTCATTGGATAGTCCTCTACCAGATTTGTGTTTTTGGTGTAGATCGGAAATTCAACATGGCCGCCAGGGCCAATAACGAGTGCTGAATGGTTGAAACCTTGAAAATCTTCTTGTCAGAAACCACTAAACCAATTGAATTGTGACTTTGCAGGAATGATCATTGGGTGGTCATGCACTAAACTTGTGAATCGTTTGCCGATCGAAGATTCGAGATGGCCGCCATGACTCGACTTAGTTTTAACATAGGATCCTATGGAAAAAAATGTTTAAAAGTCTTTAACTCTGAAACCAATAAGTCAGTTTAAAACAAACATGGTGGTCAACTTTCAAAATTATGTGCAGTGACCCCGACCTCCATCCAAGATGGCTGCCGTCAGCGAACATAGTTTTAACATAGGACCCTATGGGAAAAATGTTTAATTTGTTTTCCTCTGAAACTAGTAAGTCAATTTAAAGCAACCATGGCATGAATGATCCTTAGGTGGTCAACTTTCAAAATAATGTCATGTGACCCCGACCTCCATCCAAGATGGCCACCGTCAGCGAACATAGTTTTAACATAGGACCGGCCTATGGGAAAAATGTTTAATTTTTTTCCCCTCTGAAACCAGTAAGCCAATTTAAAGCAAACATGGCATGAATGGTCCTTAAATCACTGGCGTCAACGTGATGATCGTAACTGCAGTTACGATCATCCCAACATGGCGGAGGGAAAAACCGGTAAATTTTATTAGACCATTTTCTCCATGTTAACGGTTTATTTTCATATTTGTATTGTGTCAAGAAACATGTTGTTAAGTCAGTTCATTGTTCAGGTTGTTTTCCATAAAATGGAAATTTGACGAGAAGAAAGAAAATCGAGATACAAAAAAACTCCGTCGATTGATGATCGTAACTTACACCATTTTTAGTAGAAAGATGATCGTAACTCAAAATGTTCTATATTTTTATTTTTCTAATAAACATCATACTTAGCGGCCGCGATATACAGCTCTCACTGAATTTTAAAAAATGAACAAAATAAGCTCTCAATGAACAACGCAATTTGTCAAACAGCACGAACCACCGACGTGCTTGAACGATTTCTAGCCTTATAATAGACAATAACCACTGTCGTGTACCTGAGAAGGAATGGTCATTTCAAGATGGCTGACGGGCCAGTTTGTTCAAGGTAGGTGTTGTCGTTTGAATGAAATTTTGTCGTTTACTTTGCATTATAGCATCAATTGAATATATACGGAGATAGATAGAGGAATCGTTCATCTCATGCATAAAAGGGTTGATCCGAAAATTCACCGATATTCACATACTAATCATTCAAAATGGAGTAAACAAACGAAATAAAAATTGAGGTGAGCACAGCGTCATAAAACATCAATTTTCTATCCATTCTTACATTCCTGTGATAAAAAAAAGTATCATGGTAATCAAATATTTATGTTGTATTCGACCAAACATATTCCACTTTTCCCTTCAAAGCATCACGACAACCTCACAAATGCGTTGAAAAAGTTTTGTTTATGTGCAGGAATGGTCACTTTGTTTTCTCAAACTTTTTGCCGGTAAAAAGTGTTCAGGATTGGTCTTTTGTCTAGATTTACGCTCATTGGGTCAAGGATTGGTCTCCAATTTCTAATGCTTGCGACTAGATAAAATACCAACGTAATCGATGTCAAAACAACAATCAAACACTAGAATATCACTGTTTTAATCCATCAAAGGGGATGAAATCGATGCAGTCCTTGTATAGGCTACATAATTGTAATTTTTTTATTTTTTTTATTTTACAGGCACAAATGCTATTACTGTGACTATGATGGCAAACAAATCCAAAGAGTCATCGACCACAGCTGCAGTTGTCATCCAAATGAAATTTTTAAAGATCAGATCCCTTGAATTGAATGCAACATCCGGGAAGCAAGGGTTTCGAACAAAAGACATGCATGTTATCCCAGCAGAAATTTTAAATGGACATAATAAAATATTGATAGATAACATAGCATCTGAATTGATTGTTATTGAAAATGCTGTAGACCAAAATGATATCGATGATAATAAGGAAATGGAAGATGTACAGGAATCTCTTTTAAACCTGTCAGTAGAAATGTTACAAAATCTTCACGAAAGTCCGTCCATACGCAAAAAAATCTAAAACTGCATTACACTCAGTTCCATCTACTAAGGAAAACAGTAAGCAGAAGAATGACGAACAAACTTTAATTGACTGTATTCCATCAGTTATTGACGAAATGAGGAAGATAGGACTACTAGAAAACTGGATATCTTTCAACCAAATGTTAGCAAGAAGCGAATTTCCGTTAAATAATATAGCCTTCCTTCTTTTCATGGATGTGGGGAAATTTTTGTCGAAAGAAAATTCTTCTGCGATGCGATATTCGGATCAAGTTAAACAATTTTGCAGGATTGGATTTAAGCTTTTCCACGGGAAATGGATGCGATTCATGGCAGATCCTAAGCATAGAGGCCAGGTTTCAGATGCTATGTTATCTATCAATATAGGGATCTGATCTTTAAAATTGCATTTGGATGACAACTGCAGCTGTGGTCGATGACTCTTTGGATTTGTTTGCCTTCATAGTCACAGTAATATCATTTGTGCCTGTAAAATAAAAAAAGAAAAAATTACAATTATGTAGCCTATACAAGGACTGCATCGATGTCATCCCCTTTGATGGATTAGAACAGTGATATTCTAGTGTTTGATTGCTGTTTTGACATCGATTACGCTGGTATTTTATTTAATCGCAAGCATTACAAATTGGAGACCAATCCTTGACCCAATGAGCGTAAATCTGGAGAAAAGACCAATCCTGAACACCTTTTACCGGGAAAACGTTTGAGAAAGCAAAGTGACCATTCCTGCACATAAACAAAACTTTTTCAACGCATTTGTGAGGTTCTCGTGATGCTTTGAAGGGTAAAGTGGAATATGTTTGGTCGTATACAACCTACATTTGATTACCATGCCTTTACTTTTTTATCACAGGAATGTAAGAATAACAGAAAATTTATATTTTATGACGCTGTGCTCACCTCGATTTTTATTTCGTTTGTTTACTCTACTTTGAATGGTTAGTATGTGAATTTCGATGAATTTTCGGATCAACCCAAAATTTCATTCAAACGACAAGACATACCTTGAACAAACTGGCCCGTCCGCCATCTTGAAATGACCATTCCTTCTCAGGTAAACGACAGTGATAACAGTGCATTGACATGACAATAACAACGATATACAGATAAGGCTCAGAAACGAGTAAAACACGAGGGTCCCCGAGCGTTTTTCGCCTTTCGGGACGAATATGTATATCGTATTAGTTATGTCCAGTCAATGCACTGTTATTGTGTTTATACTGCAACTTTTCTGACTGTTTTTAAATCCATTTCATTTATATCTATATATTATTTTTCAGAAATATTTGGAAGGAAAATAATGGATGACTTAATCGACTGCAAGAAACAATCATATGATACAAATAGCTTTACGGAACGTCAAATTTTAGATCAGTGCAAAACAAAAAGAACTGAAAAACTTCTTCAAATGTGGTGAAGGATGTGCTTTGAATAACAGGAGATCACCTACTGGAGATGATATATGTGTTAAAGGACTGACTCATAATTCTGACTTACAGAATCACATTAGAACACATACCGTTGATAAACCTTATAAATGTGATGTATGTGATAAAGGATTTAATGAGAATTATACCTTACAGATGCACATTAAAACACATACTGGTGATAAACCTTATACATGTGACATATGTGGTAAAGTATTTAGTATGAATTGTAGCTTACAGAAACACATGAGGACACATACAGGTGATACACCTTATAAATGTGATGTATGTGGTAAAGGATTTAGTCTGAATTGTAGCTTAAAGAAACATATGAGGACACATACAGGTGATACACCTTATGAATGTGATATATGTGGCAAAGGATTTAGTCAGAATGGAGACTTACAGAGACACATTAGAATACATACAGGCGATAAACCGTATAAATGTGATATGTGTGGCAAAGGATTTAGTCAAAATCACAATTTACAGATACACATTAGAACACACACTGGTGATAAACGTTATAAATGTGATATATGTGGTAAAGTGCTTAGTCAGAAATCTAACTTACAGAAACACATTAGAATACATACTGGTGATAAACCATATAAATGTGAAGTATGTGGTAAAGGATTTAGTGAGAATGGTAACTTACAGAAACACATTAGAATACATACAGGCGATAAACCTTATAAATGTGATATGTGTGGCAAAGGATTTAGTCAAATTCCTTACTTACAGATACACATTAGAACACACACTGGTGATAAACGTTATAAATGTGATATATGTGGTAAGGTGTTTAGTCAGAAATCTAACTTGCAGAAACACATTAGAATACATACTGGTGATAAACCATATAAATGTGAAGTATGTGGTAAAGGATTTAGTGAGAATGGTAACGTACAGAAACACATTAAAATACATACTGGTGATAAACCTTATAAATGTTATATATGTGGTAAAGGATTTAGTGAAAATTGTAACTTGCAGACACACATTAGAATACATACTGGTGAAACACCTTATAAATGTGATATATGTGGTAAAGTGTTTAGTCAGAATCATAACTTACAGATGCACATTAGAACACATACTGGTGATAAACCTTATACATGTGATGTATGTGGTAAAGGATTTAGTGTTAATTGTAGCTTACAGAAACATATGAGGACACATACAGGTGATACACCTTATAAATGTGATGTATGTGATAAAGGATTTTGTCATAATTCTGACTTACAGATACACATTAGAACACATACTGGCGATAAACCTTATAAATGTCATGCATGTGGTAAAGGATTTAGTGTGAATAGTAGCTTACAGAAACATATGAGGACACATACAGGTGATACACCTTATAAATGTGAAGTATGTGGTAAAGGATTTAGTGTGAATTGTAACTTGCAAATACACATTAGAATACATACTGGTGATAAACCTTATAAATGTGATATATGTGGCAAAAGATTTAGTAAAAATCCTAACTTACAGATACACATTAGAACTCATACTGGTGATAATCCTTATAAATGTGATGTATGTGGTAAAGGATTTAATGAGAATGGTAACTTACAGACACACATTAGAATACATACCGGTGAAAAACCTTATAAATGTGATATATGCAGTAAAGTTTTTAGTCATAATATTAGTTTACAGAGACATATTAGAATACATACTGGTGATAAACCTTATAAATGAGATGTATGTGGTAAAGGATTTAGTGAGAATGGTAACTTACAGACACACATTAGAATACATACTGGTGATACAACTTATAAATGTGAAGTATGTGGTAAACGATTTAGTGTTAATTGTAGCTTAGAGAAACATATGAGGACACATACAGGTGATACACCTTATAAATGTGGTGTATGTGATAAAGGATTTACTCATAATTCTAACTTACAGATACACATTAGAACACATACTGGTGATAAACCTTATAAATGTGAAGTATGTGGTAAAGGATTTAGTGTTAATTGTAGCTTACAGAAACATATGAGGACACATACAGGTGATACAACTTATAAATGTGGTAAAGTGTTTAGTCTGAATCATCACTTACAGATACACACTAGAACACATAGTTGGTGATAATCCTAATAAATATGAAATATGTGGCAAAGGATTTAGTCAAAATGGAGACTTACATATACACATTAGAATACATATTGTTGATAAACCTTATAAATATGATGTATGTGGTAAAGGATTTAGTGTTAATTGTAGCTTACAGAAACATATGAGGACACATACAGGTGATACAACTTATAAAAATGATGTATGTGATAAAGGATTTACTCATAATTCTAACTTACAGATACACATTAGAACACATACTGCTGATAAACCTTATCAATGTGATGTATGTGGTAAAGGAAGTAGTGTTAATTGTAGTTTACAGAAACATATGAGGACACATACAGGTGATAAACCTTATAAATGTGAAATATGTGGTAAAGGATTTAGTGTGAATTGTAACTTGCAAAGACACATTAGAATACATACTGTTGATAAACCTTACAAATGTAATGTATGTGGTAAAGGATTTAGTCGGAATTCTAACTTACAGACACACATTAGAATACATACTGGTGATAAACCTTAATAATACATGTATGATATATATATATATATCTATATACACAAATGTATGTGGTGAAGGATTTTAAATAAAGCATGTGCCTTTGATTTCTGATTTTAGCATTATACCATGATTTATATCAATACAATTGAACATCTTGGCCAAATTGAAGCTTAACACACAACTAGTTATTCTTCAAATATTGTTTCGCTTTTCAAATTGATGTAAATACTGTTAAGGGCTGTTCCATTTAAAAATGCATAGTACAAAGGGATGGCACGTGGACAGTACTGGCTGACCAGCCAGAATAGTTTTTTTGTTTTCTTGTCTTTAGGTCACCTGATCCAAATGGTCGTATGAGGTATTGTCAACACTTTGTATCCAACATCTGTACACTTTTCACATTTGTTGCCATCACTTGGCGTCTGTTGTCCGTTAACTTTTCACATTTTAATCTTCTTTTCTGAAACCCCTCAAGCCAAATGAACTGAAATTGGTAGGAAGCATCTATAGAAGATCCTCTCTAAATATTGCACATTTGGTCCTGATCCAGTAACAAGCGTGGCCGCCACAGGCAAGTCTTGTTTTCGAATGGATACCGCTTGGTCAAATAAACCAATACTTGGAAGGAAGCATATTTGGATCTATAAAGATCTATAAAGATCGCTCATTTTGTCCTGATCGGTTAACAAACATGGCTGCCACATGGAATTCTTGTTTCTGATTGGCTGATTTTTTTAAATCTCTCTCCTCTGAAACCACTTGGTCAAATGATGACAGATGTGATGTATGTGGTAGAGGATTTAGTCATAATGGTAATGTACAGATACATTAGAATACACACTGGTGATACACCTTATATTATAAATGTGATATATGTGGTAAAGGATTTAGTCAGAATTCTAACTTACAGAGACACATTAGAATACATACAGGTGATACACCTTATAAATGTGGTGTATGTGGTAAAGGATTTAATACACCTTATAAATGTGGTGTATGTGGTAAAGGATTTAATCAGAATGATAACTTACAGACACACATTAGAACACATACAGGTGATAAACCTTATAAATGTGATGTATGTGGTAAAGGATTTAGTCTGAATCATCACTTACAGACACACATTAAAGTACATACTGGTGATAAACCTTATGAATGTGATATATGTGGTAAAGAATTTAGTCAGAATGGTAACTTACAGCCACACATTGGAACACATACAGGTGATACACCTTCTAAATGCAATATATGTGGTATATGATTTAGTCATAATTCTAACCTACAGACACACATTAGAACACATACTAGTGATAAACCTTATACATTTGTATATGTGACGTATGTGGTAAAGGATTTAGTGAAAATGGTACAAAAATGTAACTTGCAGAGACACATTAGAATGCATACTGGTGATAAACCTTATAAATGTGATGTATGTCGTTAGCGGTTTATTCAGAATTATAATTTACAGAATCACATTAGAATACATACTGGTGATAAATCTTACCAATGTGATTTAATCGGAATTCTAAAATACTGGTCACTATGATATAGCTGAAATATATTGTTGAAAGTGGCGTTAAAACAAAAAAAAAAATCAAAATCAAATCAATCTAACTTGCAGCTGACACACATTAGAATACATTTACATTTTGTACCTTAGTAATATGATGATATATTCATATGTATATTTGGTGAAGGATTTTAAATAAAGCATGTGCTTTTGTTTTCTGATTTTAACATTATACTATGATTTATATCAAGACATTTGAACATCTTGACTACATTGAAGCTTAACACACAACTACTTATTCATCAAAGGGGTTATGGTGTAAATCGCCTCCTTCAACAAAATTTCAGTAATTTCGTGGCGGTCAGCTTTTTTTTTTGGATAATACCACGATGGGTCTCTGTAGTGGAGCAGGAAATGCTTTCCCTTCTAGAGTGCCCGATTTCATACTCGGTTTTTTAGTGAGGTTCCTTTTACTGTGTGGTAAAACATTGTCTTTTCGTCTGTCTTTCTTTGGACATGATAGTGACTGTCCTTCAATTTACGAATTCCCATTACTTTTTTTTGTAATTTGTTTTTTTTTTAAACAGAGGCAGATACAAATGCAAAAACATTTGACATGCTTATATAATTTTATACAAACAAAAGACGTTTAATTTATCGAAGCAAACATTTTGCAACTCTGGATGACTTTTGTGATATCTTCAAGCTTGTCCTTGAGTGAACCATATTTAATGAAGCCTGGTTCCCTATAGATAATGTTTACCTGAATCTGAAGAACCAGTGTAGCTTGATATACCCAGATTATAGTTAGTATATTCCTCTCCTAGCAGGAACAGGGAATAATTGCCGTAAACAAACTTTTCATCAAGGTCTTCAAAGTAGATACTGAGTTTGTGAGGTCCTGACGTAGATATAAGATAGATATTGTCATTACCTACAATAAGAAAATTAAAACGTATGTACAGTAGGCGTATGGCTGGTTGTTTGGATTATAGTGCTTAACGCCACTTTCAACAATAGTTCAGTTATATCTAGACGGTCAGTTGTATTGACTGAGGAAACCGGAGTACCCGGTGAAAATCACCGACGTGTCGATACAATCACGACCACGACGGTCCTGTGCCTTAGGAGTAAGTGCGTGAGATTGATTGTTGTTTAACGTTACAATGCGTGACGTTGTTTAATATTAAGTGTGTGAGGTTGTTTAGCGTTATGAAGGTGACCTGTATTTAAGATATTTCCCAATCTAATCAAAATCACACCTCTCACCTGCTCCCATGTACATTGCTGACACGTGGCGGCGTGAGAGATCTAAAGAAGAAGAGTCGCCTGCTCCCCTGTACAATATTGACACGTGGTGGCGTGCGAGATCTAAAGAAGAAGAGTCACCCTGCTCCCCTGTACAGTACTGACACGTGGCGGCGTGAGAGATCTAAAGAAGAAGAATCATATGCTCCCCTGTACAGTACTGACATGTGGCGACATGAGAGATTTAAAGAAGAGTCACCTGCTCCTCTGTACTGTACTGACCCGTGGTGGCGTAAGAGATCTAAAGAAGAGTCGCCTGCTTCCCTGTGCGGTACTGACACGTGGTTGCGTGAGAGATCTAAAGAAGAAGAGTCACCTGCTCCCATGTACAGTACCGACACGTGGTGGCGTGAGCGATCTAAAGAAGAAGAGTCACCTGCTCCCCTATACAGTACCGACACGTGGCGACGTGAGAGATCTAAAGAAGAACAGTCACCTGCTCCCATGTACAGTACTGACACGTGGCGGCGTGAGAGATCTGAAGAAGAGTCACCTGCTTCCCAGTGCGGTACTGACACGTGGTGGCATGAGAGATCTAAAGAAGAAGAAGCACCTGCTCCCATGTACAGTACTGACACGTGGTGGCGTGAGATCTAAAGAAGAAGAGTCACCTGCTCCCCTATCCAGTATCGACACGAGACGACGTGAGAGATCTAAAGAAGAAGAGTCACCTGCTCCCCTGAACAGTACTGACACGTGGCGGTGTGAGAGATCTGAAGAAGAAGAAGAGTCACCTGCTCCCCAGTGCGGTACTGACACGTGGTGGCATGAGAGATCTAAAGAAGAAGAGTCACCTGCTCCCATGTACAGTACCGACACGTGGTGGCGTGAGAGATCTAATGAAGAAGAGTCACTTGCTCCCCTGTACAATACTAACACGTGGTGGCGGGAGAGATTTAAAGAAGAAGAGTCAACCTGCTCCCCTGAACAGTACTGACATATGGCGACACGAGAGATTTAAAGAAGAGTCACCTGCTCCCCTGTATAGTATTCACAGGTGGTGGCGTGAGACATCTAAATAAGAAGAGTCACCTGCTCCCCTGTACAGTATTCACAGGTGGTGGCGTGAGACATCTAAATAAGAAGAATCACCTGCTCCGCTGTACAGTATTCACAGGTGGTGGCGTGAGACATCTAAATAAGAAGAGTCACCTGCTCCCCTGTACAGTATTCACAGGTGGTGGCGTGAGACATCTAAATAAGAAGAGTCACTTGTTCCCCTGTACAGCATTCACAGGTGGTGGCGTGAGACATCTAAATAAGAAGAGTCACCTGCTCCCCTAGCCTGTACAGTACTGACATATGGCGGTTTGAGAGATCTAAAGAAGAATAGTCACCTGCTTCCCTGTGCAGTACTGACACGTGGTGGCGTGAGAGTTCTAAAGAAGAAGAGTCACCTGCTCCCCTGTATAGTAGCGACACGTGGCGACGTGAGAGATCTAAAGAAGAGTCACCTTCTCCCCTGTACAGTACCGACACGTGGCGGTGTGAGAGATCTAAAGAAAAAGAGTCACCCGCTCCCTTGTACAGTATCGACACGTGGCGGTGTGAGAGATCTAAAGAAGAGTCACCTGCTTCCCTGTGCAGTATCGACGCGTGGCGGCGTGAGAGATCTAAAGAAGAAGAGTCACCTGCTCCCCTGTACAATACTGACACTGGGATCTAAAGAAGAAGAGTTTGAAGATAGCAAAGGGGCATTCAGACACCACTCTACGGATGACGACCATATAAAATATTTATTGATACGATATATAAGAGATATGACCTTTACGACCAATCAGATTGTCCACAGTAAGCAAATCAAATTAATATTAAATTTTAATGCTTGCATAGATTGATAATCTCCCATTTCATTGGATGGTAACATGGTGTCACCCGTAATGGGGTTTCCTCTAATCTCACACGCTGCGACATATTGGTAATGGGAGCAAGTGGGGCGGGAGTTGATTTTAATCAGATTAATAAGTTCCAGCACAGTAGCAGGATTGTTCACTGGTGGTTCACATGACTCAAGATCCGAACTTTAATAATCTTTGCATAACCACAGCAACTAAACACTATATCAATATTATTTCCAGAAAATTAATGTTAAGTCTTAAGATAATACATGTAGTACATTTATCTGTTATATGCTTGCAATGCAATATCGACAAAAATGTCACCATATGGCTTTATTTTTGTTTGTGAATGGTTTTCACTTTAGAATTGTGATATCATAGATGCATATTCTCTTTTCCTTGGGCCAATCAAAACATTCGTCAACAGACGCGTGGCTAAACTATATTTTTCCATTTTCTTTGCACGATTGTTTCCGTCATGAATATATCTACCGAAACCAGTGCTGGATTTAGATAAAGAGATGCCCTAGGCTATTCCACTCGTGAGGCCCCTCCCAATTCCCCACCTTCACGACCGGACGAAGATGGAAGTGTGCTTAATCAATTTCAATAAAGCTGAAGATGATAATGGGTTCTTAAAATTCTGCAATATTCTGAAATGGAGTGCAACTGTGCTCAGTGTGTAAGGAAAATTAATGAAGGGCTGCTTAGAAAGTACAGTAAGTTATGACAGCATATATAAGTGTGAAAGTCCAGTAACAGTGTTAAAAATATTATACATCGGAGGCCCTCTAAATGTTGAGGCCCTAGGCTTCAGCCTATCGAGCCTATAGGTAAATCCCGCACTGACCGAAACACTGCTTAAACTTATAAAGGTCCGTCGTGTTACTGTGGCTATAAATCCGGTGATAAGTCATAACTCATAATGAGAAAAGGACCAGGTTGTGATTACGACAAACGGAACATTACAGTCTTAGAAATTGAGTAGTTGTGTCAACAACACATGTCAGGCTAAGTTACACATTTTAAATACTTAATGTTTAGTACCTGTGAAAAAGTAGATTTTTACACAGTGAGCTACAAATTCATTCGCAGTATCTAATGAATCCTAAAGTTTGATTGGACGAAACAGAAACAAATTCCAAATATATATTCCCTTTAATCTTTGACAGACTCACTTTTACCTGCGCTTTAAAGAATAAAGACTATAAATCCTATTTATGTTTTATTCAACTTGTTTCGGGTGATTTCAGTATAGTTTCTTTATTTTAATTATTGTTACTATTTTCGTTACTTAAGTTTTAATTTGACATTAAAATTTTGATACCTTTTAAAAAAACTTTTCTCATTAAATAGATCGATAAAATCAATGTTTACAAAGATAACAGTTTTTTTTTTTTTTTTTTTAGCAAAGTTTTTCATTAACTTATTTTTAATTTTCGGAAATTAAGTTTTTTAATTGGTGGAAATTTAATTTCGACTTTTTTGTACGATTTTGTTTAAATTATAAAGCCTCATTTATTTAGATTCTGTAAATATGTTGTAAATATATGTGTTTTTGATAAAAGTCTTTAGTTACGGATCCGGAAACTTCAACAGATCCGTACCCGAGATATCACGGATATTTATAATTAAAGGGAAATAATCGCGCTTTCACACAGAAATAATTAATAATATCATCGAAAACTTGTTTAGAAGGCCAAGATGATGGTTCATGATGTAAGATATGATTAATAAACCCTGAACTATGATTTCAATGTGTAAAGAATATAGATGCGAGTCTGTCGTAAATCACAGTATCAATTCCCGACTTTGCAATTTCACACACAGCCACAGGCACTTGTCTCAAAAAAAAATACAAAAAAATACCCCCCTATTCCTTTACATAACACAAGGTTCTTATGTTTACAGAAAAATAATTTCGACCGGCTCATCAATTTCGCGATTTTTTCGATTGGTCTACAACGCTTCGGTTTTAGGACATACATAGCCTTTATCTACATTGATTTATCTACAAAGCATTATGTTAAAAGAAATAAACTTCTAGACGAAAACGGGAAATTGCGAACCTATCTAAAACTCAAATGCAATTTTGTATTCGAAAATTATCTTCATATTTTATCAGATTTTAATCAAAGAAAATCTCTCACTAAATTTAGAATCAGTAACCATAAATTAAAGATTGAAACTGGCAGATATTCAAAACCTATAACATCTTTAGAGAATCGCATTTGTGTAAAATGTTTTTCAGACGAAATAGAATCCGAAGAACACCTTCTATTAAAATGTTCCTTTTACATTACTTCTAGGCGCAAGCTTCTTGAAATAATTAAGAATAACATTAATTATTCTAACTTTGAAAAATTATCATTTGGGGATAAATTTATATGGCTTTTAAACTCAGAAAGTAAAGATATTTTAATAAGCATGTGTGATTTCCTGTTAAAAAGTCACTGTTTCGGATAGTTGGAATCTTATATTATAATATTGTCTATTATAACACTACAGTCATGTCTATCATTCTTGTATTTACAATTTATTTGATATTTTATGCAATCACCTTATGTTATTATGTTTGTATGCCCCTTTGTGGGCCCTTTAATTTGGATCAATAAAAAAATCTTAAAATCTTAATCTTAATCTGTACATATATACATTTTGTATATGTATAACACACCTACAAAATGTACCTCAGCTGTCTATCAACAAAGTTACAGCCCATTTGAAAGACGTCAGACCTACCGTCATCTTAATCTCACAACGAAATGGAAATAGCTACAAATGTAGGTCACATGATTGCACTGAATGAATAAATGAAATAAACGTTGTCAAAAAAATTTGATGAATCAACCAAAACCATATTTTTTCAAAAAATTATTGTGAAGTCATTTCTGGATCGATGTTAACAAATTTTACACCAAAACATTCGGAATGGTCTATATTTTTATTGTTTATTTGCTCATTATGTTTATATCGTGTTGTGACATCTGCTTGGTCATGCAATAAAGTCGGTCACTTGTTTTGATTTACCATTCTCGCGCAGCACGAGGCCAATGACGTCATTCTGTATATTTATAACGTATATAAGACGCCGAAGCAGGTTTTTAAAACTTGAAGATTATAAAATGCGATCAAAACAGGTAAGATTGAATCGATCAAATTTCATACAAGTAAAAAAAACTCCTTTTTACAAATGTCCTTTTTACCTGGTCATTCTGCCTGTGAAATATATTTTAAGGGATGGTATTCCCCGAACATTTTCAACTTTCCGGTTTGTTGACATAATCGTCATCACAGTTCATGACCGTTTCTGGAATGTAGGCCAAGCAAATTGTATTTTGAAAATATGATGATTGATCTTTCAGATTCCACCATTTTTGTGTGTGTTCTTTGTAAGTGAGTGATATTAAATGTGATTAAAATAATTTGAAATCAGTCATTAATTGTTTTCCAAAAATACGGCAGAATGTAGTCAGTCTAATAGATTGTATTGACAAGCAAAAACACCAAATTCATTGGATTAAATATGAATGTACTTTATTATATATGCCATTTATGGGTAGGCAAGTTTAATATTTGCATCAAATGACTAATTTTTAATACTTCAATTTCAAACTATGTAAAAGAAAACATCTTTCGACATTTTTCAGACAAAACAATTACACTGAAAAAGCTAAAATACTGTACTTTCTAAATCTGGTTTACTTTTTAAGTTTGGTTGGCCTAAGACAAAACCATGTGCTTCATTGACCTTTGACCAGCCTCATGTGACGTAATAGGACGCCATTTGGGAAAACCGTACACAACAAATATGGGTCAGTGTGTTTTTATTATCGATCTTTTTTCCATGGAACTTTATACATGTGTCGTGATGTGAGCAAGAATAGATGAGGAACATAATTAAAAAGAAAAAAATGTTTACTTTTCAAACATGAAAAAAATAATAAAACATTATCCAATGACTGACCGGCTTATTGTCATACGGGGATATGAGTTGTTTTTATTTGTACATAATTTAAACATGATTGTTTATTTTTAGGATTTATTTTTAGTTGAAATATATAAGAAAATCAAAGTCAATTTTTATTTGTTGTGTTTAAATTATGTACAAATAAAAACAACTCATATAAACATAATGAGCAAATAAACAATCAAAATATAGACAATTCCGAATGTCTTGGTGTAAAATTTTTAAAAATCTATCCAGAAATGACTTCACAATAATTTTTTGAAAAAATATTGTTTTGGTTGATTATAAAGGTTTTTTTTTACATGCGCGAATACTTTTGGCCACACACTGTAGTTCTCGCCAAGAAGCAATTCTCGCCAACTTTCTCATTTAGCGCGAGCGCACGCATATTTTCGTCCAATTTTTTCACCATCATTAAAGGACGCGGTACCAATCCTTCGTATTATTTTTTATTGAATTTCATTGTAAAATATCGTTAAAATCAAATAAAAACCCTACTGCATCCCACATTTTGTCATAACATCAACAGGGGGTCACGTGTGTTGGTACTTTGAAAATAGAAAAACACATGGTATGATCATCAGAGAATCTAATGACACCATCTTTCTAAAAAGTGTCACACTTTGCCTTATTACTCATCCCTACAATCCAAAATACTCACGATTGCAGAATAAAAACAGATTCCATGTGAATGCAAATGGCTGTCTGCACATGCACTGTTTACGTCATCAATTACCTTGACCGCTAATTTATACATGGATCCTATACATACCTGTTAACCTCAGAGATTGTGTATGTGGGAGATCTCCCACATTCCAACTATTTAATGTGGGAGATTTTGCGTGACAAACTTTTTCACACTAAAATTTTTAGATTAAAGCAAACAAAATTTACTGTACAACTTTTATTGTTGTTGCTGAGCAACATTACTTCAAACCACATTGGTAGGACAATACAGCTTGTTTTGTTGATCTTAGAACATGGTCACTTGGTTCTAGTCCGAGATTCCTCTGCCGTTCGACGACTATTTACATCTACTATAACAGCAATGCATTGCATGATGGGAGATACTAAATACAGTGCACCAAATACGTCATTACACAGTTATTAGCGCCATCTTGGATAGGGGCAAAATTGTTTACTTCCGGAATTTTTCGCAGCGGGAATTTTGACAACATTGACTGAGACAACGAAGCAAATCACCGATTTTAATACCTATCTGCTGATGGAAATAGCATAAGATGATGCTGTATTGAAGTTATATTACTTATTTTACACTCTTTGCTTCCAGTGAACAATATTTTCGATAGAAAAAAACATTGAAAAAGGTGGGCGTGGCAAATCACTGTTTTTCATGATAACGTGGGTGAAACACGATTTTTAACATATTAAAATGTCGGAATGTTTTAAATTAATTACTGATGAGACAAACCAAATTATTTAGTAACATTTGCAACGCCAGTCTTGTATTCTGCCCAAACTATTCGTGTGTGTGTTATGGAAATATTCAAGGATATTCACAACAGAACAAGGTAAGCCAAAGGGAAACAATATAGCTATCTCATTAGTAGAACAAGAGAGATTTCTTTAGAATAAGGGAAATCCAGCCCAAGCTTGTTCTACTCTTCTTCTATTGCATGGTCTTAAAAAAGAACCCGAAAATGTGCATGTAAGCCACAGATGCATGTACATTTTTATGTTTCTCTCATATCAGAGATAATGTTGGAAAATTTTCTGTTTGGTTACTTAAAAGAATTTAGCAGGTCAATTAATGCATTTATTTACAAAAGTAATGGGCCCATTAAAATAAGAGATGATGATAATAACTATGAATCATTTTACAATCCCTCCCAAAGTAATCCCTGCATATGAGTATCATATCTATACCATACACATGTATCTACTTTCAGTCGGAGTAACTCCCCCCCCCCCAAAAAAAAACCAAACAGCTATATGTATCGGTCATCACAGTTTATGTACTACATCTTTCATATTCATCTTTTTCACCCTATGGAGTGTATGACTCCGATCAAAGTTCTTTTCATTATAAATCTCTAGAGCAATACATGTAAATATAATTTCTAATATATTCAAAGCAAACAGACACATGTAATTTTATCTGTATTCATCAGGAAAAAAATATATAGAATTTATTAGATCTGGCTACTCTTTTCCATATTGGTAAACCAGAAACCTTATTTTGTTTTTCAGGTTTCATGGAGGACAATGCATATTCTTCAGGAAACGAAATGTTTTTAACCCTCCTATTCAGTATTACCTGCTCAACATAGATTCTAGCATTGGCTATTGTAGAGGTTTCACATACACCTGCCGATGATGTAGCTAGATTCCCACAAGTGCTAGGAGGAATAGCTAATCTAGCCTGTACCACCATTAAATCCTCCTTAACCTTAAACCCCATGTCTGCCATAACTTGGTCATTCGGTTCTAACCGTGATACAAAGGCACAGTTATGAAGATAAATTTGTCAGATGCTCTCCCTCCATAGCATGGCGATACAAAAGAAAACATTCCATTCGGAGTTATTAAAAATATTGCAACTAGGAATTTCAGAGTGCAGTGATGTGTATAGTCTGACCAACAATGAGCCTGAGTGTCAAGGCTTGATGGGAGTTTCAATAAAAACTTCTGTGCAATCAATAATGCAACGAACAAGTGGATAAAGCTTTTAGAAACACAGTGGAAGGTTTTCTTTAATTACATGTTTTGCAGGCCATACAATAAGATGGCTTAGCTCTAATCTCATAAGCTTTATCCATGTTATAAAAATGGAACTTACAAGTGAGTCAGATAATTGGAAGCGGCAAGCCAAGTCATGTCCTAAAAGTCTTTTAAGTCCTAACCTCAAACGCATCATGACCAACAACAATTCTAATACAAGTTTCAGTTTTATACCTGGACCTGGTTTCAAAAATAAATTTGGATCATCATCCATGGAATACCTCATTGGTGCCTCCTTCAAAGTTTGTCGTGGTCCTTTCCAATAATGCATTACAGATTTGTATTACTAAGGCCAGTATAAAATTGAACATCTGCATCTCTGATTAAATGTACAGAGGCCAAAGAAAGAGAAAAAGTTTGATCACATAAACTTGTTTAAGATTTTACAACTTTTCTTTTTTTTCTTTCCACTATCTTCTTGTGTTCTTAATGTTGGGGGGGNTTTGAGGAATAAAAAGGGGCACAACTCTAGTAAAAATATTCGAAAAATGATCGCTATCGAACTTGACCTATATATTCATGAGATACACTTACATACCAAACCTTGTTTCAATCTGACTATTTGTTCCCAAGTTATCATCTGGAAACCAAATATTTAGCAATTTTGAGGTATAAAAAGTCTAGTAAAAATAGTCGAAAAATTGTCATTATCGAACTTGACCTAGATATTCATAAGATACACTTACATACCAAACCTAGCTTCAATCTGACTTTTCATTCACAAGTTATCATCTGGAAACCAAAAAGCACACGGACGGACGGACGATACCCATTTCTATAGTCCCCTTCGACGAAGCGTCGGAGGACAAAAAGGGTGCATTCGAATTGCAGCTGCAAGTGATCAAGTTTACCAGTTGCTTGCCCATGGTCGGTGGTTCTCCGGCTTCCTCCATCACTAAAACTGGTCGCCATGATATAGCTGAAATATTGCTGAAAGTGGCATTCAACACCAAAAATTCAAATTCAAATTTCATGTGAATTTTTCTTTATAAAAATCATGTGAGAATCTGCAAAACTTTGGCTAAAATATCTCCCCCTTTAAACAGTTTGTGGATCTGTGGCTGAGACTGATAGACATCTTTAGACATATATTCTTTCCAAAAAATTGGACATGAGCTTTGCCCAAAGCTAAAAAGTTTTGTTTATGTGTGTTTTGATAAGATTCAATCATGTTGTTTATTTTTTATTGGCTCAAGTTTTTTGTAATGTTGTTTGTATTCAACTAATATAAGTCAGTCTGTCAAGCACTTTTTGGCTTAAAAAAATTAAGAAATTAGGAGGGTTTTTAATTAAAAATCAGGAGATTATCAGGAATTTGTTTTATATAAAAAGTGATAAAACCATACAAAAAACCCCAAAAATGGCCACCTTCCTCCCCTCTAAAGTAAGAGCTTTCAGGCCATAATATATAAATTTAAGCATGGGGTTTTTGATTCCAGATGAAGGTCATTATCAGAATGTCAGAATGTAATTGGCAACCTAACCTCAAATCAATCTAATTTACCTACAAGGTAAACTTGCTTTACACTAAAATAATTTCAACACATGTTATTTTTTTTTTGTGGGGAAAAAGTTCAAAATCAGGAGTTATCAGGAGTTTATCTAACAAATTCAGGAAAAAATCAGGAACAGCTCAAAATCAGGAAAATTTAGGAAAATCAGGAGTCGCTTGACAGACTGATAACTGTTTCTGTGGTCATTTTCATTTCTTCATGTTTAATAACAGCAAGTTTTTCTTACTTGGAGTGGAAAATAACAATACAACATGTACAGTATAACTGTTCCTGGGAAATCACCCCTTGTACAGTTACTGCCAAATTAGAGTTCACAAGAAAAAAAATCCCATTACTTTCTATGATAAACCAACATTTTTCAAAAAATTATTCTGAAGTCATTTGTGGTTCGATTTTAATGAAACTTATATCATTAAACTGAGAAATGTCTGTAATTTTATGTCATAATTTGAAATAATTTTAGGATACCCCACTTACAAATTATGGTGAGTTGAAGACAACTGTCAACATTTTCGGTAAAAATTCAACTAAATTTTCATCAATAAAAATGACATTTGTGTTTAACTAAATATTTCAGTTTAGGATGGTAGTAAAATTATTTCAAAATAATGACATTCAACTACAGACATTTCCAAATCTAATAATATAACTTTCATCAAAATCGGACTACCAATGGTTTCAGAATATTATTTTGAAAAATGTTGGTTTAACACAGAAAGTAATCAGAAAATTTTAATTTGACAGATAACTGTACGTAGGATACGTTTTATGAGACAAGAGAACACCAGAAATTGAGATAAAAGGCTTACATCGTGAATAAATTTGTATCTGTCAACCCATTTTCAGTTAAAATAAAGATTTGTGCCGAAATAGAATCGATATTTCACGTTTTACATTCTTCAAATTGTGCCGTCATCAAATCGGCGCCATATTGTTTACGTTCTGATTGTTGCCCCCTATCCAAGATGGCGCCGATAACCGTAAAGTCACGTATTAGCATACGTAAACAAACATACAAGATTATATAAAGCGTATTCTGCAGGACAAACAGTTCCATCTACAGCTCAAATCAGAGCAGAAGGAAATAATACAAAATATGTTGGATAGAAAAGATTCATTTGGCAGTGTTATCCGCGGGCTTCGGAAAGAGCATGTCTTACGTTTCCCCTATTTTGGACAAGGTCAGATCATATATGCAAATCATCTCCCATGATACATTGCGGTAATCGTAGTTCTCTCGAAGTCACGTGACAAATATTTCAAAATGTCAGTGTTCAAAATGACGAAATCATATGGTCTGTGGGAAATTGTGCTGTAATGGAGTGTAACACCAATTTCTGAGGGTAAGATGGTTATGAATGAATAGAAAAATGATTGGTGAAGCGATATATATTAGGGTTTTGGATAGAAAATAAAATCTGATAGCCACAAAACGTGGAAATGTGCCACGACTGAAATGGGGAAAAAAATCCGCTGTTTTCATTATGGAGAGCGCTCTGACGTTCAACGACAACAGCAGATGTAAATAGTCGTCGAACGGCAGAGGAATCTCGGACTACTTGGTTCGTACTCATAACACAACAAGTTTTGATTTTGCTTTGCACATAATAAAGAACAAAGTGTGTCATTGTTCAACTCAGATCTCGTATCTGTCTGGATTTTTTTTTAACATAGACAAAATTCTCTCTGGGTCTGCATTTTTAAGATTGGTTAATTTGCTTGTTGAAGCAACTGCTTTTTTGTGTGAATCTCCATCAGCATGTCTTTTAATATCATACACACCACCATGGCTGACACTAATTTGTAGAACAAAGTTTGCAAAATGCCATATCATTCCCTAAAGATCTTCAAAGTAGGCTGCACCCAATCGTATAATTTCGTCCAGTCCTCCAAGAATTTGCAATAATGTTTCTTCTTCTTTGAAGAAGGGGTGCTAGGTCCTGATTTTTTTTCCAATGTCTCCTTGATTGTGACATAGTTGAACTGTATTTTTTTTTATTTTTTTTTCGTATTTAAGTAAGTAATTGAACGATACTCGCCTTCAAATTTTCTTTTTCCACAACTTTGATTCGTGTAGTTATCCATTCGTTATTGCAAACAACCGAGAGAATTCCGAGTAACAATCGGCTGATTCACGCAAACGTTTTAATGACCCAGCTGATAAAAACAACAAAAATGGCGTCCAACTTTTCGATTTTAATCAAATTTATGGTCGCGGGAGATAATGTGGGAGAAGTATTTCAAAGCGGGAGTTTTTAGTCTCCCGCGCGGGAGGCCGAGCTCAAAAGCGGGAGTCTCCCGCGAAATGTGGGAGGGTTAACAGGTATGCCTATATTATCACATTGGGCTAAAACATGGACAAAATATTTAAATTAATTCTAGAAAAACTGGAATTATTACTTTTCATCAAGAAAATGAAAATTATCAGGCAACAACTGTTGAAAAGGAAGTATTTTGGTCCGAGTTGTTTTCAAAACGTGCTCCGAGTTGTCTTTACAAAGTTGTCAGAGCTGACCTAAAAATGGGTCCGATTTTACACCAAATATTGGTCCGAGTTTTCCTGGAAAAGTGGTCCGAGTTTTCTTTACAGAGTAGTCAGAGCTGACCTAAAAATAGTACCGATTTTACACTAACTATTGATCCGAGTTGTCCTGGTAAAGTGGTCCGAGTTGTCTTTACAAAGTGGTCAGAGCTGACCTAGAAATGGGTCTGATTTTACACTAAATATTGGTCCGAGTTTTCCTGGAAAAGCGGTCCGAGTTGTCTTTACAGAGTGGTCAGAGCTGACCTAAAAAGTTGCCTGATTTTACACTAAATATTGGTCTGAGTTGTCCTTAAAAGTGGTCCGAGTTGTCCATAAGGTGGTCCGAGTTGTCTTAAAAGTAGTCAGAGTTGTCCTTGAAAAGTGGTCCGAGTTGTCCATAAGGTGGTCCGAGTTGTCTTAAAAGTAGTCCGAGTTGTCCTTAAAAAGTGGTCCAAGTTGTCCATAAGGTGGTCCGAGTTGTCCTGTTTCCACCTATCTACATGTATGCACGTGTGACATGGTATCCTTTATTTCAAGCTCAATGCTATAGATCATGCTATAATCTCGAGCATGTTGATGATATCAGTTTCAGAGAAATAACTCATATAATTTTAGAATCAAAGTGTGGAAATATTCCATTGAAGAAGAGGACTAAATATTTCAGAAGTCATCAAGGGGAGGGGGCAATTGTAAAGAATTTTGTAGTAGTTGTGTATTGATTCAAGTTACTAGCAAAGACGAATACACAAATACATGTATAAATACGACGAAGCACAGTCGCTTGAATTTCAATGATTTAAATAAAGGAAGAGTAAAAAAAATATTGTATATATATAGTATATAGGGGAAGATATGAAATGCATTTTTGCGCCAAAATGTAAACAATCGTCATTAGGCCTAAACGGACGCAAAGTGATACGCTTCGTGGATATTTTTCTACACTAGACATGTTTTTTTATTCATCCATATTGTAAGAACCTTCATTCCGAGCATTTTACAAACGTATGGGCCATTTTTTCACTGACGTTCAGCATCTGAGTTTGTTACAGTCGCCATGGTGGTACTCTTCAGTAGTGAATGAAAAGTTTTCTAATTTCGAGTCAACAACGGCAATTTTTCGGATCAGGACAAAACATCAAGGGATTCAAAATATCTAGCACATAGGAAAAGTTGTGTACCCCTACTTAAAATGTATGCAGAAGCAAGGTTTTGCTGTGTTTTTCTTACCATGAAACAAGCTACAAAACGTCATCATCGAATTTTGGTGTCATTTTTATATTTTGCGCCATTTCAACTTTGTAGATTATCTCCCCTTATATTCGTACAAGCGAAACATTGAACAGTCAAATATTGCTTTCTAAATTTCTCAAATGATCTAATTAATCGATTAAAATTCATATGAAGTGATTACCGTAAAATTTATGATTTACAGATGCTTTGAAATAGTATTTCTCATCCACTTGCTGAAGAGTACTACCATGGCGACTGTAACAAACTCAGATGCTGAACGCCAGTGAAAAAATGGTCCATACGTTTGTTAAATGCTCGGAATGAAGGTTCTTACAATACGGATGAATAAAAAAACATGTCTAGTGTAGAAAAATATTCACGAAGCGTATTAATTTTGCGTCCGTTTAGGCCTAATGACGATTGTTTACATTTTGGCGCAAAAATGCATTTCCCCTATATACTATATATATACAATATTTTTTTTACTCTTCCTTTATTTAAATCATTGAAATTCAAGCGACTGTGGACGAAGGAAGTTATAGCAGAGCCTGAGAATGGCCACAATCTTCCGGTTTTGGAACACCGCTATTGAGCATCAAAATCACTGACCAATCAAATCACATGTAGGAATTTGGTACTGCATTCATCTGTAAATAGTATGGACGGAGGTTTCATTGCCTGCAAATCATGTGAAACATGGCTTAAAAGTTGCAGATAGGTAAAGATGATAACAAAAAGGAATTGAAATATCAAAAATATATTTATTATGCTTCAAAGTGATACCAATAAATCAGGTCAAGACACCATTATAACACTATTTTGTAAAAATGAGGTACATAGTAACATAAATGTATGAAAAGTTGACATGGGAGATTCCTCCCTTGTGGTTTTATTAGAGATCTATATATATAGCTATCAGTCAAGGGAGAACAATATTTTGAAACAAGCCCCTGTGATACCACCAGCAAAACTAATAGAAAATTTCAGGATATTTGGCAAAAGGATTTTTTTCCTGGCAGCTTACTGCTGTATAATTCCAGTGACAACAAAATGACACTAGATATATATTTACGATTTATCTTTTAGAGATTTGACTCAATAAATCTTTACTAGGTGAGTGATTCTCTAGTTTTAAATTTTTTTCATTTAATTTATATTTATAAAATATTTTTCAGAAATATTTGGAAGGAGAATAATGGATGACTTAATAGACTGCAAGAAACAATCGCATGATACAAATAGCTTTACAGAATATCAAGTTTCAGATCAGTGCAAAACAAGAGGAACTGAAAACTTCTTCAAATGTGGTGAAGGATATACTTTAAATACCAGGAGATCACATACTGGAGAGGAGTCGCAGTCTTTTGATGTATTTGGTAAACATTTAACAACCAGTGATATATTTCAAAATTATGATGGGAAAGATACATGTGATAAACCTTATACCTATGATATATGTGGTAAAGGATTGAGTCATAATTCCAACTTAAACACACACATTAGAACACATACTGGTGATAAACCTTATAAATGTGATGTATGTGCTAAAGGATTTAGTCAGAATTGTAACTTACAGAAACACATTAGAACACATACTGGTGATACACCTTATAAATGTGATATATGTGGTAAAGAATTTAGTTTGAATTATAACTTACAGACACACATTAGAATACATACAGGTGATACACCTTATAAATGTGATGTATGTGATAAAGGATTTAGTCATAGTTCTAACTTACGGATACACATTAGAACACATACTGGTGATAAACCTTATAAATGTGATGTATGTGGTAAAGTATTTAGTGTTAATTGTAGCTTACATACACATATGAGGACACATACAGGTGATACACCTTATAAATGTGAAGTATGTGGTAAAGGATTTAGTGTGAATTGTAACTTGCAAAGACACATTAGAATACATACTGGTGATGAACCTTATAAATGTGATATATGTGGCAAAGGATTTAGTCTAAATTTTAACTTACAGGTACACATTAGAACTCATACTGGTGATAAACCTTATAAATGTGATGTATGTGGTTTACGATTTAATGAGAATGGTAACTTAAAGACACACATTAGAATACATACTGGTAATAAACCTTATAAATGTGATATGTGCAGTAAAGTTTTTAGTCATAATATTAGTTTACAGAGACACATTAGAATACATACTGGTGATAAACCTTATAAATGAAATGTATGTGGTAAAGTTTTTAGTCATAATATTAGTTTACAGAGACACATTAGAATACATACTGGTGATAAACCTTGTAAATGTGATATACAAAAATGTATGTGGTAAAGTGTTTTAGTCTAAATCATCACTTACATGTACAGATACACATTAGAACACACACTGGTGATACACCTTATAAATGTGATATATGTGGTAAAGGATTTAGTGAGAATGGTATCTTACAGACACACATTAGAATACAATGTACATACAGGTGATAAACCTTATTTATCATATACTTGTAGTTGATAAAGCTAAAATTTTACCCTGTAATAAGAAGTTTTGCTTAGAATAATAAGAGGAGTCATGTTTATTTCACCCAGTTAAGAATGATCAAAGCGGGCTGATAAAGCAAGTTTTTTAACTGCTTCCAGAAATTTATTACATGCCTTTCCGTCAATGTCCGTAAGTTCACTTCGTGAATTTCCGGAAAGCCGTGTTTACAGACACGGCGGATTCAACCGTTTTATAAATTATTTGCTCAGAAAACTATTAACTACCAATTTTTCTCCTATGATGTAGAAAGTGGTTAAAAAACGTGCATTTATTGGATTTGCATATTAAAACAATATTTTTGTTGTTCTATGACTATATACAAATGTACATGGACTACTGCAAGCTAATTATATACAGTACAGCTCAAGGCATATTCTGATAAATACCTGGCATCCAATGCCAGGTATTTATTGCTTTGTGATTAATCCATCTCCACAGTATCACCTGTGGTTCCAATATACAACAGGAAATGACTAGTTACATGTACAGGTAAAACCATCACTCACAGGTGACTTACCTTTGTATTTTATAAGTTACATGTATATGAAGAATATTTTCAGATGAATGTTTTCATTGAGAATAAGATTGGAAAATTATGCACAAAATATAAAAAAAAGTTAGGGCTTATATTGGGAATTACATTAAAAAAATAAAGCATTTGAAACAAATTTCATATAATGAATTTTCAAAATCCCATGAAGCTTTCATGTGGACCTTTAATATTTTTGTATTATTAATTTTGTTGGAATAATTATTGGGAAAATAGTCAACAAAAGTTAATTGTATTATTTACCTTACTTCTTTTTAATATCAATCAAAAGACTTGAGTAACAAAGTATCTTTAATCGGTGACCCATCTAATTTGTTTTGATAGCACTTTTATATTGTTTTGTATGTTGAAACTATTTTGATAACTTTTGTCAATAAACATGATATAAAAATTAATTTTATTTTTAATTTTGCCATAAACAATGCCATTTTTAACATGTAAAAAAACTTAAAACTTTTTTATGCAAGAATATT
>MJUT01057118.1:801191-812469 GCA_002080005.1 Gigantidas platifrons
AATTATGTCCTGTGATCCCAACCTCCATCCAAGATGGCCACCGTCAGCGAACATAGTTTTAACATAGGACCCTATGGGAAAAATGTTTAAATTTTTTTTCCTCTGAAACCAGTAAGCCAATTTAAATCAAACATGGCATGAATGGTCCTTAGGTGGTAAACTTTTAAAATTATGTCCTGTGATCCCAACCTCCATCCAAGATGGCCACCGTCAGCGAACATAGTTTTAAGATAGGACCCTATGGGAAAAATGTTTAAATTTTTTTTCCTCTGAAACCAGTTAGCCAATTTAAAGCAAACATGGCATGAATGGTACTTAAATGGTCAACTCTCAAATTTTGGTGCTGATCGGTAATTAAACATGGCTGCCAGGGGTAGATAATGTTTTCTGATTCGTCAATCTTTAAAAATATTCTGGTCAGAAACTAATGATTCAATTGAATTTGTTTTCTGGTGTGAATGATCTATGGATGGTCCTCTGCCTAAATTGTAAATTTGGTTCCGATTGGAAATTCAAGATGGACGCCATAGACGAACAAAGTTTAACATAGAAGCCTACAAGAGCCAATGGGAATTTGTACTGAGTTGTTCTTTTCAGAAAATACCAAGCCAGTTGACTTGATTTGTTCTATGCTGCTCCTATTTGCAAACAGAAAGACTTGAAAAATATGCTTGTTGATAACCTTCTTCAAGAATTAAAACTTAAGCAGTCTAATATACTTACCATGGGAGATTTGAATTTTGACTTTAGGTTTTCAGAATTTATGGAGCACACATTCAATAGTAAGCAAATTGTGTCTTAAGTCGCAAGAAAATATGAATCTTTGTTAGACTTCACGTTCCTAAGTATTTACCCTGCCAATTATTACCAGGTGAGCGATGACAGGCTCTCCAGAGCCTCTAGTTTTAATTCAAGTCTTCAAAGTTTGAAAAGACATTTTCTGAAACCCATGCTGTCCCATACGTACAAATGTACGTAAGCCATATTTCCATGTAAAGTACATACAACATGAACTTGAAATATAAGATCCTACTTTTTACTTGAATGGTATCAAGGTACATGTACCTAAGTATAAATAACTTTGGTTTTGACTCACCAATTAATGTAGACAAGACAAGACATCAATCTGAAACGTCCCATATGCAACACTTTTTTTTGTCCCATACGTAAGGTAGAAAATTTTCTCTTAAATTCCTTTACTGACTTGCATTCTTTGCATCATTACATCTCTAATACACTGATGCCTACATAAACATAGGTTTAACTCCTTATATCCATCCAAAAAGTTGTTGATAGAGATGTAAGAGTGTTTGCTCTTTCTTCCCAAACTTAACAAAATATTTCCATTTTGTCAAGAATAAGCTAAATAAACAGTCACATTTGTAAAAAAGTAGAAAACTAATAAATAAGAATGCATTGCATTACTTTCTAAATTGAATGTAAGTGAAATCCACAACAAAATAAATATTGCAAACTTTTGTCCCATACGTAAGATGTTGGGATTACACTATATAGTCCTATATGTGACAAAAAATATCAAGTTTTTCTTGTAAGAATGTGTCAAATGCTACAATTTTAATTATGAATANTATACAATGTGTTGACTACTTAGTTAAATCAGCTTAGTCAGTCTAAAATTTGTTAATTCTTTGCAAGAAACAAGAATTGGCATTTGTATTTGCTTATTTTTTGGAAATAGAATAGTTGTCTGGTGATCCGATGCTGATTGTTTCATATAAAATTAACTTAAAGGGTCTAATATACTATTTCTACCACTTGACTACTCTGAAACACTTGGAAAATTTAAATACGATGTTTCTGAATTATTGAATTTTACTTCTGTATATGGGCTATAAAATCTTACATTTTGTATATTGTATGGAACAAAATTGTAAAAAGTATCATTTTATACTTGTGAAAATGAGTCAAAAGCTACAATTTTAATTCTGAACACTATACAAAATGTAGACTTCATAATGTAATCAGCTTATTCAGTAAAAAATGTGTTTATTTTTTGCAAGAAACAGGAGTTAAAATATGTATGTGTTGATTCTTTTAAGGCAAAAAATGATGTCTTTGGTGATTCTTTCTCATCGTTTTTATATCAAATTTATGTAAAAGGTTTAGTAAATACAATTTTCATCACCTTATTTCTTTGAAACAAATGGAAGATTTTAATATAGAATGTTATTGTTTCATTTAATTTTACTAAACATGGTCAATTAAATCTTATGTACATGTACGTATGGGACAAGAATATGGAAAATCAAACATTTTAAAAATAGTCTATTGTGAATTTTATGTATCAGATATATCTTAATATTTTTTTTCATTGGTTAAAAGAATAGTAAAATTTCATAATCACTATGTTAAATGAAGAATAGTCTAGCTTTTGTGATTTTTAAAGAGAAAAAATCAACAATTTTTTCAATTATTTTGAGGCAGCTTGAAAAATGGGAAAATTATAAAAAGATATCTTACCAGAAAGTCCTGGTTGTTCTATAGTGTTGAAAGCAAGCTAGTTCTGATTTGAAAATATGATAAAACAATTGATAAAGTCTTTAGAGGGAAAACAAATTAATAATCATAAGTGATTGTCCCATACATGTACGTACAGATTTTTTGACAGCATTATCTTTAAATAATTTTGTTCAATCAAAATGATGGAAACTATCCCTGATCAGTTGGAATCTTGTAGGTATGATGTTTGTGTTCAAAAACAATTGAGATTTGGAATGATTAAAGGTGTTTCATTTTTCACCCTAAGTGGCCACTAAAAGTGCAACCTTAGCTTGCAGTGGTCCACATGTATTTAATTCTAGCCAAAATGACTAATTTACATTTTGGTACAAAACAGTTATTTCCTCTGTTGAAGTATATGATAAACATATCATAACATGTCATTTTTCATATCATACCCTTTATCAGCCCTCGTTCATATATCATCCCTTGAGCCTATCGGCTCTCGGGCTGATATCATGACCTAGGGCTGATAAAGGGTATGATATGAAAAATGCCATGTAATAATCTGTATAAATGTGATATATATGCGGTAAGGTGTTTAGTCATAATATTAGTTTACAGATACACATTATAACACATACTGGTAATAAACCTTATAAATGTGATGTATGTGGTAAAGGATTTAGTTTTAATTGTAGCTTACAGAAACATGAGGACACATACAGGTGATACACCTTATGAATGTGATAAAGGATTTTGTTATAATTCTAACTTACAGATGCACATTAGAACACATACAGGTGATTTAGCCTTATAAATGTCATGTATGTGGTAAAGGATTTAGTGAGAATGGTAACTTACAGATACACATTATAACCAGGGATGGGCACGATTACTGCCAAATGTAATCGATTAATAATCGATTACATGTAGGATTTTGTTGTAATCGATTAATAATCGATTACTCTGATTTTTTAATGTAATCGATTACAGTCGATTACTTTATCAAAAGTAATTACATTACTTTTCGATTACTGTCAATTATATTCTACAAAATAAAATTAATAACTAAAGAAGGTTAAACACAATTATGCTGCTCAACATATTTATTATGAAAAACTAAGAACTTTACAAAAGCATCATTTTTTTTTTGCTTTGGGTCATTTGCACCATATTTTGCACATTTTTTGCTGACAAACTGACTTCAGTTTTGTTGGGTTTTTTTTACTCATTATTGGCAGATATATTTATATATAGCCCATTACGATGTTTCCTCTGAAAAAAAAATGGTGAATAATTTGTCCAGCTAATTTTATAGATTGCAATTTCAAATTAATTACATGCATGGATTTATCTTTTTGTTTGGATAATCTCCTTAATTACAGGTTATACAACTATCAATGGAGAACAATTTATAACCTACGGCAATATAATGTAAAGCTGACACTTAATTAATAAACATAATTGAAATCAAAACAAAGTCTGCATGTCATTGATTAAAGGTCTTTTATCATCTGATCAAAGACAAGAAGCTTAAGGCAGTTAAATAAGAGTTTTTTAATCTCCATTTAAATCTTTTAATATATAAATATATATTTTAGTGTCATAGTGGGATACATGTACCTATTACTGACTGAGAATTTCAATAGTTCATTGTCAAAAGGACTTTGTATCATTTCTTAATCTTAAACATAACATATTATGATGAATCAAATGTTTCTCTTTTCTAAGCTATTTTACAAAATTAATCTGCGACCAAATTTCAAATTAAATCCTACTGAGAATCAAACTTTATTTTTAATACTTATCTAGCATTTAAAAGTAACCAAAAACAAAATGCATTGTATATTTCACAGATAGGATAGTTAATTCCATATTAATTACATTCTATTTTATCTGTACCTGTAATGTAAAAAAAGAGCATTAACTGCAGTTACATGCAGTTGTTTTATTTCCATTTAAAGTAGGTTCTATTTCATCAAACTATTTTACTAAAGTAATCGAAATGTAATCGAAAAGTAATCAATGATTACATCATAATTTTTACTGTAATCGATTAAATTACGATTACATGTAATCGAAAATTTTGACGATTACAGATTACTGTCGATTACTAGGGAAAATGTAATCAATTACAATCGATTACGATTACAGATTACGATTACCCCATCCCTGATTATAACACATACTGGTAATAAACCTTATAAATGTCATGTATGTGGTAAAGGATTTAGTGTTAATTGTAGCTTACAGAAACATAATAGCTTTTTATTTCACCTGAACCAAATGTCCATTGGAACTATTGCCATCACATGGCGTCCTTCGTCTTTCGTCTGTAAACTTTCACATTTCAAGATTCTTCTCCGAAACCACTGGGCCAATATATTGGAACCAAACTTAATTGTGTCACAGTGGCAAAACCGAAAAGATATAGCACTTACAAATTGAATCCGGCAGAGTTTAACTCTGACTAAATTGGAGATTATGACCTTTGCACACTGAATTTGGACAAAACCAAGGTTAGAGGTTTGATACTCTACACACATAAATCTTTACAGGTTAAGAAAGTAACCATGGACAGCAACTATGATGAAAACATTTGTGAAAATAGTTTTAAATAGTACAGACTGTCTTCTTATTGGGCTAAGTCACCTACAGAACGGTTCGATGGTATTGATAATAATGGGAACCTAAATAAACTGATTATTAACGTATGCAGGGTTTTTGCTCCCCTTATTTTACTGCCGAATTTCGGCCGCATTCCCAATGGAAAATAGGGTCAATTTTTCCCAAACTGATTGGAGTTATTGTAGGAAAAATCAGGATTTAGTAACCATTTCCGGAAACGTTTTATTTTTATATTACGCGATTACATATCTGGTCATCTGTAAGCTTTTTTTGTACAATCGTTCGTCGTTCTTTTTTGACATAAACATGTGTTACAACAGTAAATATTACCTAAATAAAAATAAAGCCTAAAGAGGCAAAACAAACACTGTCAATTTATTCTTTTTATGTGACAACGAAAAAGAAGAAACCCAAGGAAAATGATGATGAAATTAGCGTTTGTGAAATCGAATGTCAAACTCATGGCGACGATACTGATAGTGTTGCTACTCTTATCTTCTATTACAGACAGCACAAATAACGTTAAAAATTCAGAGTTGGATGAAAATCATCCACCACTCATTCAGCAGGATATGAGAAGGTTTAAATCACTTAAGTATGTGCAAAGTTTTCCCTTGTTGTATTAAATCATATCGAGTTATTTGTGTAAATATTGTGAACTTTTTCAAACTGATCCCACTAATTCATCCATCCTTCACTTGATGAATATAAAACTCTTCTGAGGTAAAGATTGACCCAAATGAATTTGGAAGCTCCTGATATCATCCATGGAAGGAAAGGACAACCTGTCAGATAGTAATATGGACACATTAGTAGACAAATTCAAAAATGAAAAGGACAGATACATGATGTTGTAATTGAGTGAAATAAATTCTACTGCAAAGTTATTTTGTTTATTATTGCCTAAGTTAATTTCAAATTCATATTTTGTCGATAAAATTTCCCAATTTAGGTTAGGTGGCAATTCCCAATAGAGCCAGCAAAAACCCTGGTATGCAACAAGAAATCCTCACATTTTATTGATGGGAGACATAAACTATCCAGATATAGACTGGGAATGTTATCGTACAAATTCAGACAGTGTATAAACAGCAGATTACAAGTTCTTACAATACATTCAGCCTGAAAAGGAAATGTCAATCCAAATGTTTTACACCTTATATTCACCAATGAGGAAGACATGGTCAGTAACATAGAGTACTTGAGTCCGCTAGGAAAGAGAGACCATTGTGTATTACACTTTCAATTCAATGCTGTATTAAGTTGAAATTAAACAAAAGGATAAGAATGTGTTATGATAAGGGGACCTATGAAGAATTTAATAGCGAGCATCGCAAGATGCGAGCTAAACAGCAACATGTGTGTAAGGAGATGAATCAATATACTAACAATACCAACCGGAGGTGGTTTTTAGCTCACCTGGCCAAAGGCCATGTGAGCTTTTATCATGGGTAAGCGTCCGTCTGTCCGTTAACTTTTCACATTTAACTCTTCTTCTCTGAAACCACTGAACAGATTTCAACCAAACTTGCCATGAATGTTCATTGGATGGTCTTCTACCAGATTTGTGTTTTTGGTATAGATCGGAAATTAAACATGGCTGCTAGGGCTCATAATGTGTTCTGATTGGTCGAAATTTTAAAAATCTTCTTGTTAGAAACCACTAAGCCAATATTGTGACTTTACAGGAATGATCATTGGGTGATTCTGTACTAAACTTGTGAATCATTTGCTGATCGGAAATTCAAGATGATCACCATGACTCGACTTAGTTTAACATGGGACCCTATGGGAATTTCACATTTTCATCTTTTTTTAGCTCACCTGCATCACTTTTCGTCCATCGTCCGTCCATCAACATTTCACATTTTAATCTTCTCCTCAGAAACTACTGGGCCAATTGCAACTAAACTTTGGTGGAATGGTCCTTGGATAGCCCCTTTCAAAATGGTGTCCGGTGATCCTGACTTCAAACCAAGATGGCCGCCAAACTAAAAAAAAGAAAAAAGGGGGGGATGAAATTTCAATTGTCTATTGCTGCTTTAGTATAAGTCAAAATGAGCTCAAATTTTAACTGCAGCTACATGGCAATGAGTAGTTTAACATATATTACAGGTTTTTCTGTGAAATTTTTCTTTCAGCCAATTTATACCGATTATGCAATTTAGGCATAATTTGATAAAAGATCACATTTAAATCTTCTTCTCTGAAACCGCTGAACCAAATTAAGCCAAACCTGGCAGGAATGGTCCCTGGGTGGGTCCCCTTCAAAACTGTGTCCGACAGTCCCGCCCTCCATTCAAGATGGCTGCTGTTACTAAAAATAGAAATTTCTTCAATTGTCCATTGCTGCTTTAGTACAAGTCAAAATGAGCTCAAATTTTAACTGCAGCTACATGGCAAGGAGTAGTTTAATATTTACTACGGGTTTTTCTGTGAAATTTTTCTTTCAGCCGATTTATATCGATTATGCAAATTAGGCATATTTTGTACTCTTCGTCCTTTATTTCAAAAACTATAAGAGATAGATGTTAAATTCAACTGCATACATGTTGAGCATGTTAAGATCTACCTACCCTGCAATTTTGAAGTAAATCTGATTACCCATCTTGGAGTTATTGCCCTTTTTTCATCAAATTTTTAGAATTTTAATACTTTTCGTCTTGTATTTCAAAAATTATAAGAGATAAAGGTTAAGTTTAAATTGCAAAAATATACAGCATGTCAAGATCTACATACCCTGCAATTTTGAAGTAAATCCCATTACCCATTTTGGAGTTATTGCCCTTTTTTCATCAAATTTTCAAAATTTTAATACTTTTTGCTCTTTATTTCAAAGACTATAAGAGATAGATGATAAGTTTAAACTGCAAAAATGTGCAGCATGTCAAGGTCTACCTACCCTGCAATTGTGAAGAAAATATGATTACCCGTCTTGGAGTTATTGCCCTTTTTTCATCAAATTNTACCCTGCAATTTTGAAGTAAATCCCATTACCCATTTTGGAGTTATTGCCCTTTTTTCATCAAATTTTCAAAATTTTAATACTTTTCGTCCTTTATTTCAAAAACTATCAGAGATAGATGTTAAGTTTAAGCTACAAGAATATGCAGCATGTCAAGATCTACCTACCCTGCAATTTTGAAGTAAATCCCATTACCCATTTTGGAATTATTGCCCTTTTTTCATCAAATTTTCAAAATTTTAATACTTTTCGTTCTTTATTTCAAAAACTATAAGAGATAGATGATAAGTTAAAACTGCAAAAATTTTCAGCATGTCAAGATCTACCAACCCTGCAATTGTGAAGTAAATCCCATTACCCATTATTGAGTTATTGCCCTTTTTTTCATCAAATTGTCAAAAATTTAATACTTTTCATCCTTTATTTCAAAAACTATAAGAGATAGATGTTACATTTAACTGCAAAAAATACAGCATGTCAAGATCTACCTACCCTGCAATTTTGAAGTAAATCCCATTACCCATTTTGGAGTTATTGTCCTTTTTCATCAAATTTTCAAAATTTTGATACTTTTCGTCCTTTATTTCAAAAACTATAAGCGATAGATGTTAAGTTTAAATTGCAAAAATATGTAGCATGTCTAGATCTACCTACCCTGCAATTTTGAAGTAAATTGCAGTACCCATTTTGGAGTTATTGCCCTTTTTCATCAAATTTTTAAAATTTTAATACTTTTTGTCCTTTATTTCAAAAACTATAAGAGATAGATGTTAACTTTAAACTCCAAGCATGTTCAGCATGTCAAGATCTACCAACCCTGCAATTTTGAAGTAAATCCCATTACCCATTTTGGAGTTATTGCCCTTTTTTCATCAAATTTTCAAAATTTTAATACTTTTCGTCATATATTTCAAAAACTATAAGAGATAGATGTTAAGGTTAAACTGCAAACATATGCAGCATGTCAAGATCTACCTACCCTGCAAATTTGAAGTAAATCCCATAACCCATTTTGGAGTTATTGCCCTTTTTTCATCATTTTTTTTTCTTCTAATTTTAATACTTTTCGTCTTATATTTCAAAAACTATAAGAGATAGATGTTAAGTTTAAACTGCAAACATGTTCAGTATGTCAAGATCTATCGACCAAGATGGTTCCCACAGCCGAACTTAGCTTAACATAGGACCCTATGTGAAATTCACATAAAAGTCTGCTTGTCTGGAATCAGTTGCTCAATTGGAACCAAACTTTGATGAAATATTCATTGGATAGTCCTCTTCCAAAATTTAAATTGTGTCTGGTGGTCCCGCCCTCTGACCAAAATGGCTGCACAGCTGATCTTAGTTTAACATAGGACCCTATGGGAAATTCACATAAAAACCATCTTGTCTGGAACCAGTAGCTCAATTAGAACCAAACTTTGATGAAATAGTCATGCGATGGTCCTTTTCCAAATTGTGTCCGGCAGTCATGCTCTCCCACCTAGATGGTCACCACAGTGCAGAACTTTGCGTTGTTATTGAAAGCAGCTTTGATCCAGGTGAGCGATTACAGGCTCCTGTGAGCCTCTTGTTCTGAAACCACGAAACAGATTTGAACCAAACTTGGCAGAAATGTTCATTAGATGGTCATATACATTGTACAAGATTTTTGTCTTTGGCGCTGATAGGAAATCCAACATGGCTGCCAGGGCCCATAATGTGTTCTGATTGGTCGAAATTTTAAAAATCTTCTTGTTAGAAACCACTAAGCCAATTGAATTGTGACTTTACAGGAATGATCATTGGGTGGTCTTGTACTAAACTTGTGAATCGTTTGCTGATCGGAAATTCAAGATGGCCGCGATGACTCGACTTAGTTTTAACATAGGACCCTATGAAAAAAATGTTTAAAAGTCTTCTCCTCTGAAACCAGCAAGTCAATTTAAAGCAAACATGATGGCATGAATGGTCCTTAGGTGGTCAACTTTCAAAATTATGTCCTGTGAACCCAACCTCCATCCAAGATGGCCGCCATGAGCAGACATAGTTTTAACATAGAACCCTATGGGATTTGGATAGTAACTTAGATGTATTCGACATTCTTAAGAGGACTAAGATATGTCAGGTGAGCAATACAGGCTCATCTGAGCCTCTAATTAAGTTTCAGCATAGAATGGACAATCGGAGCGAATGACCGGAAATAGCCTATTAATTAGAATAAAAAATAACTATCCAGTTTAAAAATAACCCCCCCCCCCCAAAAAAAAAATAGGAATCCGTGCAGCTTCTTTACATGTATGATGAAACGATTAATTTATTTAAAAAAATGAATCGTCCTGAATATAGCTGAAAAATTGCTCGCTGGACGTTAAACACCAATCAATCAATCAATCATTAAAAAATGACAATCGCTATAGTTTACGTCACACAAGTATTGTTACGTCACGTCATTGATTTCATGAAAGCTATCACTGACACTGTTTAGAGTAAACAATCATTGCCCTGCGTTTCTCAAGTTGGTGGCGATTTACAGTTGGTTGCCGAATAATTGTTTATGTATTGAACGGTGCAGTTCCCAGCAATGTGAAAAGAATGTCTTTATATTTAAAATTAGTAAGATAAATCTCGAGTACGTTGAGATTTTCCTGATGGAGATTCCGCAATGTTTACAAAGAGGTAACTGGGGTTTTCTCGCATTCCTAACCACGTCACGAAAGTACATCTTGTATCACATACGATAGGTTGTCTATTAGCAAAATAGATGTATTTCTATCTTAAGGTTAGATAAATGATCATTACAGAGTGAAGTACAGGAAACAGCCTATTAATTTGAATAAACTGATATTTTTGTACACATGAGACAGAAAAAAACATTCAAAGTCTTGTCGTTTGTGTAATGCAAAAATATCGTCTGCTATGATCTAGCTTTACAAGACACAATGACGAAAGGAGCGAAAAAAATATATATAAAAGAAAACTGCTTTAAATCAGTGAAATGTTAAAATTATGCTATCTTAACAGCATATCTATGATTTTCTCTTTAATTCTAAATATACTTATCAAGTGCCCATCCGTGCAAAAAACGTTGCATTTTTCTGCAATGCGCCTAGTTTGCAGCTATAAGCATACAAATCGACAATATGGTTGGGTGCGATTGCACCTGCCCCCCCCCCCCTTTCCACAAAAAAAAAAGGTTGAGAGTCGGAAACGGCAAACCAACATTTTTTTAAGGTTGGCCTT